>APFE030853680.1:0-15296 GCA_000404065.3 Pinus taeda | reverse complement strand
ATGAGGGGCTTACAAACCCCTATAGTTTCCTATATATTTTATAATTTGTAGATCAATCTACATGATTATGTATGACTATCTAATGAACCCAATTAAACCATTATAGTGTGTGAAATTAGCTAGTTTGGGTGCTATAACAGTCAAGGAGTCGATCTTGTGTAAGAACTATGGAAAATCTATTCTTAAAGGGATTTGTATGGTGTGTAAAAAATTAGCATGGATTTTTGTTGTACACGAATGATTATTTTCCCTCTTTACTCATGGACCAATAATGAATTAATGCATGATATATTATGGAATCTAATAGAAATTATTTTAGATCCATTCCATAGGAGGATTTGGTATTACAATAGAAGAAACCATAGAGCATTGTTAGTCATCGATTGGCTGGTTATAATTCCTATTAATATGTGGATTCTGTCTAAGGTTTGAACTTGGATTGTTTCTACTTGATGTAAGAATGTATTCCAATGATCATGGAGGTTTTGGGCAAAGTTGTTCTTCTAGGACAACCTTGGCCAGTTCGCTAAAAAGGTTAAGGAAAAACCTTAAATCATTTTGAGTTGAATAAGCATGAATTAACACTGTACTTGGGAGTATCTGGGCCAGATAAAATTCTGGTGATCTACGCATATATGGGAATCTCAATATATTGGAGAATTGTTGTGACAAATTTCATGGGGAAACCAGATACAGATGAGGCTTGATACATATGCAAAAGGATTGATTCAAGGTTTACCTAGTGCGGGGCCCAATTTGAGTAAACCCCATGAGGCCCAAAGTTGGATATTTGGGATTATGGAAATATGTTTGGGGATTTTGATGCATATGGGAATCCAAATCATTTGCCTCATGATAAAAAGTCATATACACTAGATACAGTGTATCACCAAATGTTTACAACAAGTCCTAACACAAAGAGGAATACAAATGCTTTTTATGTGAAAATTTCGTAGTAGTGACATATTCCTTTACAAACTGGATATAGTGTAAAACAAAGAAATAAAATCCGAGGGCCAGACTTGGTGGGGTCCACAAGATTTTCTATGCGGCAAGGGTTACATGGATGTAGCCATGCTGACATTGGTGTGAAGGATAACATGGAACCACCTAGTGAGGTCCACGCAAGCACAACATGGGTGCCATGTGGCAGGATCTTGTTTGTGTGGCAACGATTACGTGACCAAACTTTAAATGGGCATAATTTTTGGCCTCGGTTTCAGATCGATATAAAAATCATATCGTAGAAAATCTCTTGATGAGTTAGAGGTGATGGTATGTTCCAAAGTTAATTCCACTAACTTTGGGAATGAAATATTGTTATAACCCCATCTTCATAATGAGACCATGGAGGTCAACTTAGTTAAAAGTAACTCCTCTCATTAACCTAGAAATGTCCAAGGGGGTGGGAGGGAGCGTTACAACTCTATGATAACAAGTTTCAAGAGTGTCCCAAGCCTTCTTTGAAGAATTTGCACTTGACTCTAGAAATATAATGTCATTTAAACCTTGTTGGATTAAACCAAGAGCTTTATTATCCTTCTTTTAGTTCTCCTTCAAAAGAGTTCACGAAGCATTTGTTAGAGCCATATTTTTTGCTTGATCAACAAACTTTGGATACTCATAGTGAAAATTCACCGATAATGTAGTAATGTTCTCATTCTCATAAACTAATAATCATAACTTCTCTACGTTAAAATAAGAACCTATGATGATATTTCAATTCAGCATTTGAACAATTGAAGTATTAGAATTTTTTCTAAGGTTGATACCAAATTGAAAGTGATAAGGCACAATGTAATACATAGCTATATCTTCCAACTCACGACATGTTTTAAGTATGAAAAAAAATGACATAATAACGAAAAAATGGTAGCATATAAAGCGTAAGATTTCACAAATACAATACTCTATTCACAACAACAAATTACCCTGAAATTGTAACAATATGTAACAGAGTTGTGAAACAACCAAAAGTGTAATAATGTACCATGAATAAAATTATAGCAATAGATAATGAATAACGTTATAGCAATGAGCAGATGAATAAAGTTATAGAAATGGGCAGATGTTGCAGCAACTGTGCACTACAACTAAACAAAAATACTTTATTTAAACGTTTTTATTACACTACGTTGTTTCCTTCCTTTTGTTACATTCATCCATATTTATACATAGTTTTAAGTGGGTTAGTTGGGATTAAAAAAAATGCATAGCCTTCAGTGAGTTAATTGGAGTTGTTTTCGGAGTTTAAATAAAAAGTTTGTCGCTTCGTTGATAACCCTTCAAATCTCAATTATGTAAAATGACAAAATTGAAATAAATTTAATGGCGTTGTTGCTCCCTGGGAGTTCAATTATTTGAGGTAATGGTAGCTCTTTACAATTTCATGCCATCCTTAAGGTTTCATGGAATTGAGGTTGTGGTCACTGTTCAAGAGTTAGGAGACTCGTGAAATAATTATTTAAGAAATTATGAAAATAAATTTTAATAATATTGGTGTTGTTTAAGTTTTAATAATAAAAAAATTTAATATGATTATAGGTGAACATTGCGATTTTTGATTATTTAAAATGTAACTTTTTCTTAAAAAAAATTTACTACTTCTAAATTATATAAATCGCTAGAAATTATAATTACTCGCGCTTGTGGAGTCAGCTAAACATAGAGAGTCAAATTGAGTTAAGTGATATACGACTTTGAGTGTGTGATTTCATGTGGTTGCATGTCATGATATTTTAGGCAATTAGCTAGTTGAAAAATGTTTAAATGCCCTTCACTAGATTCATTGTAATCATCATATTTTGTGTGATAAAAAAAGTGCAGCTTATATTTTATGTTTAAATTTATGTTTTGTTTTCTCTTCCATTCCAATAAATTGGTATCGGAGAGAGGTTACAAAAAGCGAAACATGGAATAGATTAACAGCAACCTTTGTGAAAGAAAAATGATATAGTTTTTTCTATTGTTAGTAGGCTTAACAAAAAGCCGCGTTACAAAACTTACGGTGTTCCGCAGTTCCGCATGCACGCGGATTCGATCTGTGGTTGTTGGAAGCCTTAAACAACTAAGATGAAAGTAGTTAACATGCAATAATTTAAACGATATAGAGCATTAGCGTGGAAGCTACTACCAAAGTTTGTTGTTTGACTTCTTAAATTCTTAAATACCTAGGTGAAAGAACAACGTGTTGGTGAAAGGTCTTTTCTTAATGCCTTTTAAAAGATTCATGAAGTTTGAAGAGCTTATTATTAAAGGTTTTTATTACAGTTTTCAAAAATGCTTTTTTTTTAAAGGGTTAGGGAAAAACAATTTTTTTAAAAAGGTTTTCTTAATTAAAAAATAATATAAAAATTTGGGATTTTTTTATTTAGAAAGAGATTTTTTTTACGTTTTTTTATTGGCAAGAGAATTTAAGGTTTTCTAAATTTTGTGAGTCTACAAATTTATTTGGTTTTTGGTCAAGCATGATAATGTTTTAAGTGAAGATTGTGCATATTGAAAATCATATTTTCTTTCGGGAGCGATATGGAAGCCAACCTCATCCAATCAACAAAGCAACTATAAGAAAAGGAATGACAATAATCATGGGTCGCAAAGAATGACTAAAGAAAACTAAGAAAAGGAATTGAAAAGCAGAGACAAAGATGGTTGCCATTGTTAGAGAGGTTTAGGCTGCAGCTGAGGAATTGAGAATTCTAACAGAAGACAAAAAAGAAATCAAGGGTGATTGGTGTAGCTTTGATTTATTACCACCTCCTATGTTTACAGCTTTATAGGTGAATATTGTGATCATTGGATTATCAAGATGTTAACTTTTCTTAGAGCTAAATAATTAATTGAGTATGAGTCTAATAACCCATATGATGCAGTATGTGATGTTTTAGCATTAAATTTTATAAAATATGCATTGGATGAGAAGTGTTTGTGAAAGGTAGCAAAATCTACAACTTCCAAGGAAGCATGGAAGATCTTGGAAGCAGAGTTTGGCACAAAGGAGAGTGAAATGCAACATGTTATGTCACAAGCAAAGAAGTCAGCCACAGATTTGAGCATAGATGAGCAAGACTCTGAAAGTAAAACATAGCTTGAAGAATCCCACTCAAAAGTGGATGATGGTTGTCAATACCATAAAATTGAAACCCATTATGCAAGCATGCATATGGAAGAAGAAGATGTAGCAAAGATTGCAAAGAGACAAGCAACAACCTCTATGTGTGAAAAAAAGCAAGAGCATATAAATGCTCAAAGAATCCACTATAACGTGGATGATACAGATGGTGAATCCCACTGTGATGAGACACATGTGGATGATAACTGCAAAGTTATATATGAATTGGTGAATCCAGCTGCAAATGATGGATTTGGTGAAGTTGAAATTGATAATGAGCACATGCATGTTTAGATATACCATTATAGTATGGATGACCATTATATTGATGATATGTGTGGTTTCTTTTTTGAAAAAGAGATTGATTGTGGAAATACGGTAAGGGCCATGAAGGTTAAAACTATCATTGTAGCAGCAAGATCTGAAGAAATTGGAACTACTCATGAAGCAATATGTCATCTAGCAGTAGTTGATGATCAAGAATAGGATAAAGTGATTGAAGAGTTTGCTATTAGAATATCCACTAACAACATAGTAGTGGAAGACAACCTCCATGTAGTTGAAAAGAAGTCAGATGTAGAGTAGGAAACTCTCACTGAAGAGAGTCATATTAAATATTCTTTTAACACTGTTTTTTAATATGCAAGTGTTCATAATAGCATGGACAAAGAATTTGAAAGCAAGGTTGTTAATAAGTTTCATGTAGATTTCAAGCTCATTGAAGAATGGATTTAGAAACCAATAGGGTAAATTGAAACGAGCCAAACTCATGGATATAAAGCACAAGAAGAAAAATAAAGAAGAAATTTTGAAGGTGTAATGTTTTGGCAGCAATCCATGGTTGAACGAATATTTGAAGAGGTAGGTGTAGAAGGCATGATCCAATTATTTTTTAGAACAATTTCAAATCAAGTCAAAGAAAAATTGCATCAATAGCAAGTAAATAAAGCTTACAACAAGAAAGTTCAACAGAGACTGAAGCAATTTCGAGGATATAGAATCTGGAAGCAGAGAAAAAGAAAATGCAAAATTTTAAAATTCTTGATTTGCCTAGCTGACACATAGATCAGCACACATGTTTATGTGATAGTGAAGTCATGTTGAGTCATACGATCGTAATTAAGGGAGAGTCTTAGAAATTGTAATTACTCCCACATGTGGAGGCAGCGAAACATAGAGAGTGAGTTAACTGAGTGATTGAGTGGTTGAGTGTTTGAGTCTTGAGTCAAGTTGAGTTAAGTGATAGACCACTTTGAGTGTGTGATTGCATATCAAGATATTTTAGGCAATTAGGTAGTTGGAAACAGTTTAACTACCCTTCACCAGGTTCATTGTAATCATCATGTTTTGTATGATCAATAGAAGAACAATAGCTCGTGTTTTATGTGAATTCATGTTTCGTCTTTTTGTCTTTCCAACATAAATCACACAAATCGAACTCATGTAGTTTTAATAAATTTATTCAAGATTTCAAAATAAAGTGAGAAATATAAAAATGCTTCAAAACATTCTTTCACGTGATAAATTAGACTTTTCCATCAAAATGAAAAATATGGTTTAGATATAAAAAATATGTTACGAGTGGCCACCAATAACACATGGAATATTTTGAGCTACATTTATAGTATAGCGGTGGCAAATATAAGACCAACATATTCAAACCCCGAGGCAAATTGATAACGCTATGCACCACTACCATCATAATCACAGTTGCAGTGGTTGGATAAGAACATTGGATATTTGGTCCTTTACTTCATTGTCAAGAAGGCATATGCCATCTTTGTATTTGAAGAAAAAGTGCATGCCTCATGCAAGATTGAAACTAAAATTTTTGTAACACAACGACACATTGTCATGCTTTAGAAATTCCCAATTCAGTTGGCTGATAGAAAGATCCAAGATGTCTTTCATATGATTTAAAGCATCTTTCCCGGTACATTTGGGATTTTCTTTAGGATAACACGCTAAACCTTACTCACCGCATTCCTTATATTGCTTCACACACACACACTAGAAAATGTTGAAACAAATGCTAATCTCATCATGTTTAAAACAAAGCTTACTTTCAATGTCGAATACCTCAAAATATGTTATGTCATGCTTGAGTAGGATGGTCAATTCTAAGGGATTATGGATCTTGGATGGATAAAATATTTGGTTCAGAATGTTGTCTGTCGAAGTTGGCCCATTAACAGAAGCAGAATCAAACTTAACACACATCCCCAAGCTAGCATGGCCATTATTATAGTACTCATTAAATGAGGGGACATATTCAGCCGCCACCCATTTCGCTTCTTGCACATAGAACTCAATGTATTGCTCCCACTAAAAGTGAAGGTAGCGAGTCAAATATTTAATTCATTTTGACATAATAATAACAACCCCTTTATTTATTTTTTTTAAATGGTACAAGCATGTTTTGACTTGATGTTTATAATAACTAGCAATTGTTCCAAAAGGTACAAAGAGAGGGCGATAGGATTATTAAATTGGAATTGTTGAATTTTTCTAGAAGAGTTAATTGGTTTGTGGAAAACTTTGTTTCCTTGGACTGGATAATTGTGCAATTAATTTTCTTTAGATGTTTTGTTTATGCCTATATTACAAGGAACACATTGAATGTCTTATTTCATTTTAGAGTAAGTTAATTACCCAAAATCAAGAAACCTCTATAGATGGCCAACCATATACGAAGAATACATCTCATTCACATGCAATAACAAATCCATATTTTCTTTTCTCTGAGTAAAATTTCAAAAGCATGAACACATGCCATTTCATATGCACAATAAACCCCACTTCTGAAATTTCAATGCTTGGATGTGTCCCGTTCATATGCTACAATAAACCCATATTTTCCTTAAATTTCAATCCATAAACACACCCATTCATGAGCCATAACATAACCAAAAAAACAAAACCCAGGACTTTATTGCCAGAGAATTATCCCCATTCAAGAGCAAAGAAGTAGCAAATATAAATGATAGTGTTCCACAATCTTGACTGCGCAAACCAATCATTGCCATCTAAAAAATCAAGAAAATAAACAAAACCTACACACCCGACCTATAAATGAACGTCATTAACATGAACGGAGAATAACACGCGCTATCACAGATTGTATATTTGACGTTGGACTGTGTCAAAATGTTATAAAACCATATGTATGCCATCTTTTTTTAATGTTGCGATGGAAGGAAATGAAATCCACACTCTGATCTATGCCCTGTGTAAAAATAACTCACGCACATGCTTTAATTAAACAATCTGCAATGAAATTAACAAATGAATAGAATTGAAACACTAAAATGTAAGTCTACAAATGATGGTAATGTAAATCTACAGAATTGAAATGTTGGTAATGTAAATCTACAGAGCTGTGGTTTAATCTAGCTAAATCTCCCAGTTGTGGTGGGCCCTGCCACTTCTGGGAGCAGTAAAACTTATAGAAACTAGAGAATTAAAATCTACGCAAACTTAATCAACCTGTCTCATTTGATTCAATCTACTAGCGTCAAGGAAAATCAACTAGTTCTTTCATTAAAGGAAAATAGTTTGCCTTACATTTAATGGTAATTACATGTTCCAAAATAAAAACCTGTCTATTATTCCTTTTCCAGGATCAGAGCACACATTGTTATAATACAGCCAATACAAAATTGGAAATGATCCGCTCTACAGATCTCTCCACAAGATAAACTAACCAAGCTAAATAAAATGACAAGCGGCTGAACCTCAATCTGGAGATCGGCATCCTCTTTGAATTAGTTAATACGGATGAGATCGGATTTGTTGTGCTACACTCTTAAAAACTCATGCACTTTGAAATGGAAGACTTCACCCACTTGTAAATGAATTGGAAACGCGTTCCAATCAAAGCATTTAATCACGCCATTAAGATCTAGTTCAAAATGTATGATTCCTAGTACTTTTCCATATCCAACTTCACATATACAAAACCTATACACTCGTCCTGTAAGCCAATGCCATTAACATGAACGAAGAATAACACACGCTGTCACAGATTTTATATTTGATGTTGGCCTGTGTCAAAACATTATAAAACCACACATATGCCATATTTTTTTAATGTTGCGATGGAAGGAAATGAAATCCGCACTCTGATCTACGCCTTGTGTAAAAATAACTCACACACATGCTGTAATTAAACAATCTACAATGAAATTAACAAATGAACATAATTGAAATGCTGAAATGTAAATCTACAGATGATGGTAATGTAAATCTACAGAATTGAAATGTTGGTAATGTAAATCTACAACGTTGTGGTTTAATCTAGCGAAATCTCCTAGTTGTGGCAGGCCCTGCCACTTCTGGGAGTAGGAAAACTTATAGAAACTGGAGAATTAAAATCTACGCAAGCTTAATCAACTTGTCAATCCAGCACACCCTATCTCACAATCAACAACATGAGCTACAGGGTTTTGGGCTACAATCAAAACAGTATGAAAATCACCAGTGGCACAGTTTTTACAGATTGTGGCCTTCCAGAAGCTCCTATTAATCTCATTGCCTCTCTGTTTAAACTTGCTAGTTTGTCCTACCAAAGTATAACACTGGGAATAGGATGCCCAGCAATAGGAAACTTGCATGTGCTCAATGTACCTTGTGGTAATGATAATGGTACATGAGTATTTCCTTCCGATATGGAAGGAATCAAGTGGGCTCCCTGCATCTCAACTGTTTGATTCCCTGCCCTGCAGCAACTATCTTCTTTAAATTTGCGGAACCTTTGGGACGTTCTGCGGTGGGGGTTTTGAAATCGAATGGAATAAAACTGATGAAGCATTCAAAATGTGCAGCCACTGTATGTCAAGCGCAGGAATATGTCAATACAATGTTTCTAATTCCAACAAGCCTTTCCTCTGCTACCTTCCTCAAAGCCTAGGTTCGCCACAAAACGCCAACCAACCACAAAGCTCGGATTCAGTAAAGAACGCCAGCTAACCACAAAGCCTGGCTTCGGCACAAAATATCAGACAACCGGGTGGGTTTGTGTTGGGTTTAAGAAGTAATGGTTGTTTCAATTTATTGAAGGTCTATTATTTGTTGTAGTTTCATTTTCTGTTGAATTTTCTTGGTTGGATTTGCTGTAGGTGATTCACATACTCAAACTAATACAATAAATCCCAACAATAGTATTTCCCATCCGAAACCTATAGGCAAATCTTACAGTGGGATTCTCATAGGTAATCATGGGTTCTATGTACAAGGAATTTAATTAATTGTGGTGGGCATTTGATGATGAACATTTGGTGATGAAGTTCTTGGTTATGACCTTAACATTTAAGAGAGGAATCTTTTTAATTCTGTAGTAATTTTTTTGGGATCTAAGTTGATATAGATTTATCTAGTCTTTGCTAAGATAACTTTATTTAGAATCAGGGTAAAACTCTCAACCTATCTTAAATGGTCAAACGCTGAACAAACCTTAAAGAAGGTAACAACAAAAAAGATATACTATTCTTTTTGACTTATTTATATCTAGGATTTCAAAATTATTTTGGAATCCTATGGACAGGAGGTAGATCAATTGTTTGAAATAGCTCCTATTGACCAATACAAATACTTTGAATTAGTTCCTGCAATCAAATTCTAAAATATTCCAATAATCCACCATCAATATAAAAATGGCCCAATTTATATTGATGGGTTATTCCAAGTTTAACACAATTTCCAAAATTACTGTAACTACCCACTGTGTATGATCCTTGTATGAAATTATTTCATTATATATGAAAAATGTGTACAGTCCTGATATCTTCTTCTTGTTTGGCAGCACAGGTGTCTGTGTTGGATTTGCTTTACTGATGACCTCTGTAGTAGTGCTAGTAGCGCATATGCGTAAAAGGGATCATTGGACCAAACAAAGACTTGAGAGCGCTGAGTATTGCAAGGACAATGAATTGGGTGCTCTATGTATGAATGATTCTTCTCTACCATTTTTCCTGTTACGAAGAGCTTGAAGAAGCCACTCGCTTCCTTGATGAGAAGAAAGAATTAGGAGACGGTGCGTTTGGCTCTATTTATCCAGGAAATCTCTGGGATGGGCGTCTCGTGGTAGTGAAAAGGCTTTATCATGATAACTCTAGAAGACTTGAACAGATTGCTAACGAAGTCAAGATACTATCCTCGCTCAAACATCCCAACCTTATTCTTCCAATTGGGTACTCCCAGGATCGTAGAAAATTGCTTCTGGTTTATGAGTATGTGCCAAATGGTACGTTGGCCGATCATCTTAATGGGGAAAATAGAGGAAAGGGTTTGTCCTGGGAAACGATGCTAAATATAGCAATAGAAATGGCCCAGGCCTTGGCATATCTCCATTTCTGCGTTAAACTGCCCATATTCCACAGGTTTTTTTGGACGAGAATTTCAAGGCTAAAGTGGTTGATTTTGGGTTCTCTAGGCTTGCTCCCACAGAAGCCTGTCATGTTTCCACAGGTCCCCAAGGAACCCCTGGTTACCTTGATTCAGATTACCAGAAGTGTTATTAGCTCAGTGACAAGAGTGATGTTTATAGCTTCAGTGTAGTTCTGGTAGAGCTAATATCTGCTCAAAAAGCTGTGGACATAATAAGGGAGAAATGAGATTTTGGGGTTGCGAATTTAGCTGTATCCAAGATTCAATGTGGGGCTTTACATGAACTATGGATCCAAACCTAGAGATTGATTCTAACCCTCATGTCAAGGCCATGGTTACTAGTGTTGCTGAATTAGTTTTCAGATGCCTTGCTTATGAGAAGGATGATCGGCCTAATATGATGGAAGTCGCCGCACAACTCCAGCTTCTCAAACAAGTTGAACATGGTTGTCTAGGTAATCAGGATAGCTCCACAAATTTCATTCATTAGACACACAATAATCAAAATCCCAAGAAATTATTACTGCCCCCCACAAGGATTCACCAACTTGTGGTCTATATGAGGCTAGTCAAGCCCAGGCAGGCACTATATTAGGTATAAACACTGTGGGTCACAGGAATTGGTCTGCTTTACATTCAATTGTAATTACATGTCCCAAAATAAAGACCTGTCTATTATGGAAGAAGAACAATGCTTGCCAAAATCCAGGGAAGAAAAAAAGTAACAACAACTGGCAAACCAAAGAAACGATTAACTCTGAGGCCAAGAGTGACATAAAAGAATGGGAAAAAGCAATGAAAATATCTTCAAGAGTGACATAAAAGAATGGGAAAAGGTAGTAAGTGGAAAGAAGGAAACTCAACCAATATTTCGAAAAAGCAGTCACACTTCAAATCAAGAGTTGAAAGTGCCTCACCTAATCGAACGGAGCAAGGTAAAAGTGTTGACGATTTTTTATGCATAGGAAGGCCTATCGGCCTAATTATAGACTGTACATATGTCATTATTTCTTCTGGCAGTAGTTTAACTTGGTTGTTTTTTGTTTTAGTCATGGAAAATTTGGTAAAACTTTGATAAAATTTAGTAGAGATTTTTGTAAATCGAAATTATAGTTATCAAATTTCAAGATTTTTGGTGCACCAAATTTTTTTAATAATACTAAATCTATTTCAACCATTAAAAAACATTATTCAAATACTACAAAAAATGAAAAATATTTAAAATATTTTTACTCAAATTGAAATCACTTTAAATCACTTTTAACGATCCAACCATTCCTCAACCTCAGTAAACGATAGCTTTTTTCTCATGTACGCTGCCTGCTAGAACATTAATCATGGATGACCATATGACGGTGATAGTCTGCGAGTCATCAATGTTAGTCGGTGTACAGCGGCTATAGTTGGCGAATTTAGATAGATAATAAATAGTAGTAAGTGAATAGCTGTAGTGAATTTTGTATAAATATATGTGCATTACAATGTAATGAATAAGCTCATTCCATGAGTCTTCATGTTTTTTATATGGTATCAGAGCTGAGGTGAGTTGTGAGGTCACAGAGTTGGCTGTGAGGTGAGGCAGAGTGGTGTGGCTCCTATTGTTCATGAGAGTTGTGTTCTATGAGAGTAAATTGTGTTCCTTGTTGAATGAAGTTGCCTGTAACGTGAAGTTGCTTGCTGTGTAGAGAGCGTGAGCTCTTGCTGTGGTGGGAAAGTGGCATAGTCAAAAGTTCAAAAATTTAAAGTGGCATAGTCAAGAGTTCTTGTCCTGTGCCACTGTGTTTCGAGAGTCGCACAGTCTAGAGAAAAAGAGTGCGACTGACTTGTGTGTAAGCTTGAGGACATGAAAGACGCTGTGTGTGAAGAGCATTGGCCTGAGGAGGAATTAAGCCTTGCCTTGTTGCTCTTTTGTGAATGACATGAGAGAATGCAGTGGATGCATGGATCAAACATGTAACTGGATGTTTTGACTTCTTGTTGTTGGATTTGTGCTAGTCTTGTGGTGTGATGTTGTATTTACCACAAAAATGTGTTGCGATATCCACTATGCGTGGAGAAAGGGGAGAGCCGATTGTATGAAGTGGCTGTGAGCGTGGTATTGGTGAGTTAACTCACTATTTGTTGGTGAGAATTTCTTGTTAAATCAAGTGATTGAGTGCTTACCTTCTATTTAAGTGCAATCCTGGAGACCGTAGTTCCAGAGACATTGTGAAGTTTGAGGCTGGCTTGTGTTGAGAGATTGTTGTGAAGAGAGTGTGAGCGCTATTGGAGTTAGCGGTTCGTTCTCCAGAGGGTCGAGACTGAATATTAGTGAGGTTGTTTATGGCTATTGTGGATGTGTTCAAATTCTTGGTTGTGCATAGATTCTTGGTTGTGTGCGGTGCCGTGGAGTGGTGTGTGAAGGCGCATAAGAGCGCTGAGTCACCTGTGGAACCAACCAAACTATTTGTTGGCCTGACGAGTAAATCCTGTCATTCCCATGAAGTTCTTATTGGTCTTTTGAGAGCTTTGTAGAAGAGGTGTTATGTTTGAAGTGTGATAAAGCTAGAGCATGAAGGACCCTGTAGTGAAGCTTCAGCTGCAAATTATTTTGAATTTGACTCTATTGTAGACTGATGGGTCAACAGAGGAGATAGTCTCGGAGATAATTGAAACAAGTGAGGAGAAAGAATGAAATGGAAATAGTTGTAGAAGAATATGAAATTCTTCAACCAAAAGTAGATCTGAATCAGATAGAAGAATTTGAAGACACTGATGCAATACTGAAACGATTAATGCTAGTTATGCCAATTTTCTCAGGTAAAAATTTTAAACTTTAGGCAATAAAAATGGAGGGATTGTTTGGTTCAGTAAATTTATGGCGATTTGTTTAAGGAATTTCCATAAATTCCAATGATAAAAGTAAAGGTGCAGTAGCATTGTTTCTCATCATATCAGCTTTAGATGAAAATATTTTGTCTCATATTTTGTATGAATTTGGTGAAATATGTGATGCAAAATTATTTTGGGATATTCTTGAAATGAAATACGCTATGGAGAGTCGTGTAAAGCTGAAGTTGATGAAGGAGTTATTGCTAAAGGTGATTGTTTTGAAAGCATCATAACTAGGAATAAGGCTGAAAGTATGTCTTTACCTGACAATAGAGTAGTATGTGATATTAAGAAAACTCTCTATGATGCAGAGATTTATGAAGTCAAATTTGATGACAATTATGTATCCCATGATGAGTCATTCAATATGATGCATGAAGAGCATCTTATTGATAAGTTGTTGTTTGGTGAGAAAAGTTGCCTATCTCCACACAAAAAAGAATTGACAAAAGTGGTTGAAGACATGATTCAATCAACTATGTCAGCAAAGAAAAATGAAGGAAGCAATGCTCTTTCCAAAGAGCACGATGAAAAAAATCAATATGGTTATGTTTATGAATTTAACATTGTTTTTGAGTGTGCAGATATTGATAATTAGGAAGAAGCAACAAAACTTGAAGAAATTGCAAACATTATGGACAGGTATAGGTCCCAAGAACATGAAGCAATGTTGAATACAAAGAATGTTAACCTGCAATCAACAAAGGAGAAGATCAATCAGTATCTTATCATAAGAAAGGTGAAGATGAAACTGCATCAACAAATGAACAAGCATGGACCCTTTAGCAAGAAGGAAAAAATGTAAAGTTTTATTGTAAGCCTAGTTGAGACTTAGACCAGCAGGTAAGTTAAATTTTAGGTCATCGTGATTAAGGGGAGGTGTTAGAACATTAATCACATCTGACCGTATGACGATGATAATCAGCGAGTCATCAATGTTAGTCGGTGTAAAGCAGCTATAGTCGACGGATTTAGACAGATAATAAATAGTAGTAAGTGAATAGCTATAGTGAATTTTGTATAATTATATGTGTGTTGTAATGTAATGAATAAGCTCATTCCATGAGTCTTCATGTTTCCTATACTGTCATATCCCACCCTTACTTCAGCAGTGCATTCATTCAATGTCTTCATGAAAGAACTCGAATATTTTTTTAATGTGGTCTGGAAGGCGGCTTATTAGCGAAGTATCCCATCTGAAAATAATACAAGATCTTTATGAAAAAAATAAAAAAACTTCCTGCTATAGAGGCTATCCCACAACGTCACTCGTGCAGAAACTACAAATAAATGGATCACAACCAACTATAAACATTAAAAGGACGTAGTTTATCATAGTTATAAACATGAGAAGGAAGTATTTTTTCATAGGGTGTCACCATAAACATTAAAAGGGAGTAGCTTATCTAGTACTTTAACTTTTAGTAGAGTAGCAGGCATAATAGTTATTGTAAATGTAACATCTAGGTTGATTTTTACCTCTCTCCTTGGAGGTCACCTCGGAAGCTGAGAAGTTACAATCCATTTCTTTTGTGTCACCTACTTTCTGATCATACACAATTTCGAGCTCTTATGGAGCTATTTTTGTCAAAGATACATATCATAAACTCTCGCATAATGGCTTGAAGTCAGAATTTACAGTTTCATAACGTTTTGAAGTCAAAATTTGCAATTTCATAATGTTTGATGGGTACTAAGTTTTTATTTAAATGCAATAATTGTTTACTTCATTTTGCCTTTCCTCTAGAAGCACATATTAATTTTGTCTTTTCTCTAGAAGCACATATTAAGAATATTGTTTAAATTTTTAATAAGAGAAACATATTAAGAGTATTGTTCAAATTTTTAACAATAACCTATTTAACATGAAATTGTGTATTAAATTTTTAATTAAATGTAATAATTGTTTACTTCGTTTTATATTTTTTCC
>APFE030853672.1:0-17017 GCA_000404065.3 Pinus taeda | reverse complement strand
GAGTTTACAGGAACTGAGTCTTACTGGTGCATGTTGTGATTGGAACCATTGAATGCTACAGGATTCTAGTGCTATGACTTGATATAATAAGTGTTTCTCTATCTCTGTTAATTTTTCTGTTATTTATTTCAACTCATCCCTCTCACATGTTGTTCTGAATCTAGGAAAGAAAGAAAAAGAATAGCTCAGGATTTGTCCATGGAGACACCCTGATCTCAATCTAATTTCACTATAAATGTTTTTTCATAAGTTTCAGCTGTTTAAATTGGAATTCTTAATTGCTCCAATAAGCTCTGAATACCTCACAGTCACTATTTGGTAATTCATTTATGCTACTAAGTAGGGATTGTCATTCAAGTTTAAATCACACTGTTAGTAATTCCATATCTCATTGTTTCACTCACTAAATTGGAAATTATATTAACAATAGCCATCTAGCCTTGCAGCAAAACTTTCTCCATCACAGGCACCAGAACTATCTCATTTTTCTGACTCCATATGCCCAATGGATTAGCATCTTCTGAACTCTTCATGCCCTTCTTACAACAAAATTTCATCAACCAAAGTCTCAAACAAGAAACTGAAACTTTAAACTAGCCCAAGATACTCACAAAGCATAGCTGAAACTTAAAGAGAGGGCCCTCTCTGATTATAGATAGGCTAGGATCTATAATCCAAAGGTTGGTTAGTGGTTACCCTGGCCGTATTCCCTTGGGAGTCATAGGGAACAACCTGGGTGTTAACAGATATATGGAGATAAAATGGAGGGGATACAAGAGGAAAGAAAAGAGAGAGAGACACACACACACAAAGATGGAGGGGGGAGAGAGGGGGAGAGAGGTAAGAACAGAGAAGTAGGGAGAGAGCGATGGAGTTGGAGGGGGAGAGAGGGAGTGAAGAAGAAAGACATAGATATATAAAAGTGGAGACAGAGAGTGACAATGAAGAGATGGAGAGAGTGCGTGTATTTTTTGGGGTGAGATAGAGAGAAAAAGAAGGAGAGATGGAAGGAATGGAGAAGAGAAGGAGGGAGGGAGGGAGATAGTGAAAGAGTTGGCAGGTAAAGAGAGAGAGGGGCAGGGACAGAGGGAGGTGAGAGAGAAAGGGAGAGAGAAGAAGGAAGAGAGAGAGAATGTGAGAGAGAGGAGAGAGGAAGGGAGAGAGAGATGGATTTGGAGGGAAAGAGAGAGGGAGGTAAGAAGGAAGACATAAAGAGAGAAAGGTGGAGAGAGATAGGGAGTGATAAGGGAGATATAGACAAAGGGAAAGAGGAGAGAAAGAAGGGAGAGAGATAGAACAAGGAGAGAGAGTGTGAAGGGGAAGATAGAGGGATAGGAAGAGAGAGGGATAGATATATAGATATGGAGAAAGAGTGTGTACGTTTTGGGGGTGATATAGAGAGATAAAGGAGAGGTGGAGGTAGATAAAGATATAGATGGGAGGTGAAGAGAGAGATAGAGAGTGGGAGGGAGAGATAAATAGATATGGAAAGAGTGTGTGTGTGTGTGTTTGGGGGGGGTGTGAGATAGAGAGACAAAGGAGAGATGGAGTGAGATATAGATATAGATGGAGGGGGGGAGGAGGGAAGAAGATTTATTGCACTATATGCATTGATTTCTATGTAGATGATGATTTCTAATCCTATTTGATTTCTTGCACTAGATGCATCCATTTTATTGTAGATTTTGATTTATAATTATATTTAATTGCTTGCACTAGATGCATTGCTTTTAGTTTAGATGTCGATTTCTAATCCTATTTGATTTCTTCCTCTAGTTGCATTGATTTCACCGTAGATGGTGATTTCTAATCCTATTTGATTGCTCACACTAGATGCATTGATTTTAGTGTAGATGTTGATTTTTAATTATATTTGATTGCTTGCACTAGATGCATTGATTTAAGTGTAGATGTTGGTTTCTAATCTTATTTGATTCTTGCATTATAAGCATTGATTTCAGTGTAGATATTGTTTTCTAATACTATTTGATTTCTTGCATTAGATGGATTAGATGTTAATCTTGAGACTGTAAATTATTAAGAATATTTTTCAATATTAAATGGAGGGGGAGAGAGGGAAGAAGATTTCTTGCACTAGATACATTAATTTTAGTGTAGATGATGATTTCTAATCCTATTTGATTGTTTGCACTAGATGCATTGATTTCAATGTAGATGTTGATTTCTAATTATATTTGATTGCTTGCATTAGATGCATTGATTTTAGTGTAGATGTGGATTTCTAATCCTATTTGATTTCTTTGCACTAGACGCATCGATTTCAATTTAGATGTGGATTTCTAATCCTATTTGATGGCTTGCACTAGATGCATTGCTGTTAGTGTAGATGTTGATTTCTAATCTCATTTGATTGCTTGCATTAGATGCATTGATTTCAATTTAGATGTTTCTAATCCTATTTGATTGTTTGTGTTAGATGCATTAGATGTCGTTGATCTTGAGGCTGTAGGTTATTAAAAAAAAATATTTTTCAAAATATATTTAGTAATACATAGAGGGACACTATTAAGAAATAATTAGCCGTCAAAAGTTGTGATGCCTAGAATTAAAATGAAAAAGATGTGCAGAATCAATCCTCTTGCAAAGTGAAAGTGAAAATTAATCCTTGACAATATTGTCTCCCTTTTCATCACCAACTAATTACTAATAGAAAATTACACATATTCAAAATTATTAATAAATAATTGCATACAAAATGTATTCAAAATATTTATAAGAGGAAAATATATATTTATACACATGAAAATAAATCAAAATATTCTTGAAGGAGATGTGATAATTGTTTGGAGAAACAAATAATGTAAAGATTTTATAATAATATTATTTCTTGACTTTGCAAAATAGACTGTAGATAAAAAAAATCATCAAAATATTCTTGAAGAACATAAATTATTTTAAACATTAGCAAAGAAACAGATTATTTCAAGAGTAATCTTGACGTAGTAAATTATTAAAACTACTCTTCAAGATATATTTTGTAATTCTTGGAGGAACACTATTTAGAATTAATTAGTTGTCAAAAGTTGTGATACTTAAAATTAAATCAAAGAGATGTGCAGTATCAATCCTCGTGCAAACTATTAACAAGATTGTCTCCCTTCTTCATCCCCAACTAATTACTAATAAACAATTATATACACATAAAAATATATCACAACAATTGTACCATTCACAAACATACCATCCGAATCCAAACACATAAACACACAAACTGCTCAATGCATTTAATCAAAGACGTACAAACCATTGAAGGAAAGCAACACAAATTAAATTAAAGAAGAGAATGATATGGTCATGCCAAGCAAAGAAAACCTAATGTGATTTTTGAATTTTATCTCGAACATATACATAATAATGATAATCTAAAAATGTGACATTATTTCCCTCAACTGAACTAGCTTAGATCCATCTAACACCAGATCTGTCATGCACCGAGAGGGATCAAATCCCTCAAGGTGCAAACCTCTCCTCAAGTTCTGCACACCAAAAAGAAGATTTTCACCTCAAGGGATTTGATCCCTCTCGGCGCATGATAGATCCGGTGTTAAATGAATCTAAATTGGTCTATACACACAATTATATTGGTAGAAAATGTTACTCTTAAGAGTTCATAAGTTTCTCTATATGAGAGGTGCAATTTTATGCAAAAAGAGAAAAAAAGGATTGATATGTACAATGCTAAAAACCTATAGTCAAGATGGATGATATATTTTCAGATGCATTCAATTAACCTTGACTAAAAATAATCTTATTATGACTCCAAGTGGAAATTTTCATCAAATCAACGATACACTTGTTCAGCAACTGAGCAATGTATAATCAATTATGGGATAGCTACATTAACATCCTCAAGTTATGTTGTTACAATGTGCATTTAAGAACTGAAGTAAGAGTGAAGTTTTCCAATGATATTGTTGTTATACACGACTTGCTTGGAACCCTGCGCTACACTGTATCCTCTACTCACCCACTGATCCAAGTGGATGTTGGTGGAAACCCACCTATCCCACTTGGACCCCCACAACTGCCTCTTTCAGTTTTTCAGTTTCTGTAATTATAGCACAATTTACTATTTTTAGCAGTTTTTCGGGTCCTGAACTTCCAGAGTCGTTTTGAGGCCCTAAACGATGTTTTTTGGGAAATCTGGGGGCAACATGGGTCCATGGACTAATGTTGATCTTCCCAAAGTTGTAGATCTCAGATAGATCTTTCTAACGAGCTATTGTACGCGTCAAACGAAGATCAGGTGCCAAAGTTACAACCCCGAGAAGTTGATGTACCAACTTACCCAAAACAGGGCCCACAATTTGGTGTTTCATCTTCTAGGGTTAGGTTTTGGGATGTTAAGGGTTTTCCATTGTTTCTCAATAATAAATATTCTTCGAGCCTCATTGTAACACAGTTCAGAGGCATGTAGCCACCACATCTCTTCTCAGAGATAAGCTACCATCGCCCTAGTTGGTTTATTTCCGTTGTTGTTTGTAAGCATATATCAGTATTTTACATTAATGAAATGAATTATTATTTCTGTTGCATCTTTATGTTTATGGTTATCTCTATAATTTGTTGTGTTCCTGTTTAAATCCGGATTAGTGGTATCAGAGCGGTCTACTTTTTCTCTGTTTCTCCTTGCATGTCCCCAACGAGGTCGAGATATAAGGAGTTAGCGCTTGAACTAGTTGAACCTTTGCAAGACCAGCCTCGCAAATCCCGACGGCCTCCCATGGTGGATGAAAAGAAATATGAGGGGGCAGGAGATCCTATCAAAGTCTTGCTCGAAGAATCCCTCGAGCGACAAGGGAATGCGATGATGGACAGATTTTCCCAGATCATTCAGCGGCTACCCAAGGGTAACACATCGGCTTCCAACAGCTACGCTGGAAATGCCACACTGTTTAAGGTACAAGTTAATTTTGAAATCCCCATATTTGAGGGTCAAATAGACACAAATGTCGTCGATAAATGGTTAAATCTACTAGAGGGTTATTTTTTTATTCATGTTTTTTCCAGTCAGGAAAAGATTATTTTCGCTCTTATCAAAGCAGCCCCCACATCAAGGACTAGTGGGAAACCTACTATGAGCAGAAGGATGAAAGTACAGGCTCACTATTTTCAGCTGCACACACTTAGGATTCATTCCAGGATGTCATCAAGGAGAAGTACTACCCTGTCGGAAGCTATGAGGTTCAATACATAAAGTGGACCACGCTGCAGTAGGGAAGGGACCAAGACGTGCTGGAGTTTAACAATATTTTCCATACTCTTTGCACAAAGTTGGGTATCAAAGATTATGAGTTGCATCTGGTACTCAAATACCGCAACTACCTACACAAGTACATCCAAGAAGAGATGGAGTTATTGAACATCTCCTCGCTCAGCACGGCATACTGATACACTGTCAAAATCGAGCAGAAGTTTAAACAGAAGAAGCGGGACTTTGGATCTACAAATTTGAAGCAAGGGAAAGGCTTCCCAAAATCGCAGAACCAAACACAAATCTAAGACGGGGCGACCCAAGACAACCCATTGAAGCCACAAGAAAATAACAACACAAGACAAACCGTGAAAGTGGTGTGAGTTCCATAAGAGCCCCACTCACAACACAAGTGAGTGTTGGACCAAGCAGTCGTTGGTGGCCGAGTTGAAGGCTTCAGAACCACATGCATGTTTCGACCCTAATTCAGAGCCCGACAAGGGGAATGGAAAAGGGAAGCATATCATTGACGGGGAGCCCAGCGCCACTATTTCCACTGCCAAGATCCAAAAGAATGAGCCCGAAGATCCAGAGGAGGGGGAACGCCTTTTCCACTCACAAATGTGGGTGAAGGGTTCACTGCTACAATTCATTGTCGACAATGGCAGCCAAAAGAACCTCATTTCAGCAGAGGTCATGAAGCGGTTGGGCCTACCGACTACACCATACTCATAGCCATAAAATATTGGGTGGCTTCACCAAGGAAGAGATCTTCGAGTTCGCTAGCAGTGTTGCCTTCCCTACAGCATCGAGCCCTTCATAGATGAGGTATTGTGTGATGTTACACCTTTGGATGTTTGTGATGTATTATTAGGCCAGCCATACTTGTGGAGGTGACATGCTATGTATGAGTCAATACCTACTGCCACCTCTTTGATCGTTGTTAAGAAATGCTGCAAGCTCATCTCCCAGATTAGGAAATTCATTTTTTGTCTGGTTCACTCCCCAAGTAAGGGGAAGATCGTCACCACATCCATGACTCCTGCGAAGGGTTCCTCCACGTAGCAGCAACAGCGAAGGGATATGGTCATGAAAGAACACAGGAACAACTTCTCCTTACCCACATGAGTACCACACAAGCTTCAGGTGGGCAACAAAGTTTGGTTGCATCTGCAGAAAGAACGTCTTACAAGAGCCCATCATAAGCTCCATCTGCGCTGACATGGTCCTTACACCATTACCAAGGCCATGGTAAATAATGCTTTGGAGCACAAAATTCCTCAATTCCTTCACCTGCACCAAGTTTCCAATGTGGACCATCGTCGACCAAGCTTCCCACCATTACTGGACACATCAAAAGTTGCAGAACAACGTACTAGGGACCAAGTTCAGCAGATGGAGGAACTCAACGCAATGGGGACCATTGCTTCCTAAGGGGGGAGGAATGATCCAGGTGGATGTTGGTGGCCACCCACCTATCCCACTTGGATCCCCACAACTGTCTCTTTCAGTTTTTTAGTTTCCGTAATTGTAACACAATCTACTATTTTTAGTAGTTTTTCGAATCGTGAACTTTCGGAGCCGTTTTGAAGCCCTAAACGACGTTTTTTGGGAAATCTGGGAGCAACATGGGTCCATGGACCATTGTTTCTCTTCCCAAAGTTGTAGTTCTCGGATCGAAATTTCTAACGAGCTATTGTACGCGTCAAACAAAGATCGGGTGCCAAAGTTACGACCCCGAGAAGTTGATGTACCAACATACCCAAAACGGGGCCCACAATTTGGCGTTTCATCTTCTAGGGTTAAGTTTTGGGATGTTAATGGTTTTCCATTGTTTCTCAACAATAAATATTCTTTGAGCCTCATTGTAACAGAGTTCAAAGGCATGTAGCTGCCACATCTCTTCTCAGAGATAAGCTACCATCGCCCTGACTGGTTTAATTCCATTGTTGTTTGTAAGCATATTTCTGTATTTTACATTAATGAAATGAAGTATTATTTCCACTACATCTTTGTGTTTATGGTTATCTCTGTAATTTCTTGCGTTCCTATTTAAATCTGGATCAGTGGTATCAGAGCGGTCAACTTTTTCTCTGAGGAGTTAGGGCTTGAACTGGTCGAACCTTTGCAAGACCAACCTCGCAAATCCCAATGACGTCCCATGGTGGATAAAAAGAAAGATGAGGGGGCAGGAGATCCTCTCAAAATCTTGCTCGAAGAAGCCCTCGAGTGACAAAGAAACACAATGATGGACAACTTTGCCTAGATCCTTCAACGGCTACCCAGGGGTGACACATCGGCTTCCAACAGCTACTCTGGAAACGCCATACCGTTTAAGGTACAAGTTAATTTTGAAATCCCCATATTCGAGGGTCAGATAGATGTAGATACCATCGATAAATGGTTAAATCTGCTAGAGGGTTATTTTTTTGTTCATGATTCTTTCAGTCAGGAAAATATTATTTTTGCTCTTCTCAAAGCAATCCACCACGTCAAGGATTAGTGGGAAACCTACTGCGAGCAGAAGGATGAAAGTACAGGCTCACTATTTTCAGCTGCACCCACTTGGGATTCATTTTGGGATGCCATCAAGGAGCACTATTGCCCTATCGGAAGCTATGAGGATCAATACATAAACTGGACCACTCTGTGGCAGGGAAGAGATCAAGACGTGTCAGAGTTTACCAATATTTTCCATACCCTTTGCACAAAGTTAGGTATCAAAGATTCTAAGTTGCATCTGGTACTCAAATACCGCAGCTGCCTACACAAGTACATCCAGGAAGAGATGGAGTTCTTGAACATCTCCTCGCTCGGAACGGCGTATCGATACGTTGTCAAAATCGAGCAGAAGTTTAAACAGAAGAAGCGAGACTTTGGATCTGCAAACCCAAAGCAAGGGAAAGGCTTCCCCAAATCACATAACTAAGGACAATTCCAAGACGGGGCGACCCAAGACAACCTGTGGAAGCCGCAAGAAAATAACAACACCATGAAGTTGAAGAAGGGAACAACAAAGTGGTGTGAGTTCCATAAGAGCCCCACTCACAACACAAGTGAGTGTTGGAACAAGCAGTCGTTAGTGGCGGAGTTGAAGGCTTGAGAATTAGATGCATGTTTCAACCTTGAGTCAAAACCCGACAAGGGGAATGGCAAAGGGAAGTAGATCATTGATGCGGAGCCCATCACCACTATTTCCACCGCCAAGATCAAGAAGAATGAGCCCGAGGATTCAGAGGAGGGGGAGCGTCTTTTCCACTCACAAATGTGGGTGAAGGGTTCGCCGCTACAATTCATTGTCGACAGTGGCAGCCAAAAGAACCTCATTTCAGCATAGGTCATGAAGCGGTTGGGCCTACCGA
The DNA here is from genome assembly GCA_000404065.3 of Pinus taeda. Classification (NCBI taxonomy): domain Eukaryota; kingdom Viridiplantae; phylum Streptophyta; class Pinopsida; order Pinales; family Pinaceae; genus Pinus; species Pinus taeda. Next base: position 8,440 of record APFE030853672.1, on the reverse strand, counting down.
CTACACCACACCCGCAGCTATACAGTATCGAGTGGCTTCACTAAGGACGAGATCTTTGAGTTCACTAGCAGTGTCGCCTTCCCTACAGCATCAAGCCCTTCACAGATGAGGTATTGTGTGATGTTACACCTCTGGATGTTTGTGATGTATTATTATGCCAGCCATACTTGTGGAGGCGACATGTTGTGTATGAGTCAAGGCCTCGCGCTGTTATTATTTCTTTGGGAAATTCATTATATAGGATACCGGAGGTAGCCCCACCTACCACCACTTCTTTGATCACTATTAAGAAAGGCAGCAAACTCATCTCTCAGACCAGGAAATTCATTTTCTGTCTGGTTCACTCCCAAAGTAAGGGGAAGATCATCACCACATCCATGACCCCCGCGAAGGGTTCCTCCACGCAGCAACAACAACAAAGGGATACGGTCATGACAGAACACAGGAACAACTTCTCCTCACCCACAGGGGTACCACACAAGTTTCAGGTGGGCAACAAAGTATGGTTGCATCTCCAGAAAGAACGTCTTACAAGAGCCCATCAGAAGCTTCAACTACGCTGGCATGGTCCTTACACCATTACCAAGGTTGTGAGAAATAATTCTTTGGAGCATAGCATTCCTCCATTCCTCCACTTGCATTGAGTGTTCAATGTGGATCGTTTTCAACCAAGCTTCCCACCATTACTAGACACATCAGAAGTTGCAGAACAACGCACTAGGGACCAAGTTTAGCAGATGGTGGAACTCAACGCAATGGGGACCATTACTTCCTAAGGGGGGGAGTAATGATCTAGGTGGATTTTGGTGGCCACCCACCTATCCCACTTGGACCCCCACAACTGTCTCTTTTAGTTTTTCAATTTCTGTAATTGTAGCACAATTTACTATAATTTTTTAGTAGTTTTTTGTGTCCTGAACTTCTAGAGCCATTTTGAGGCCCTAAATGACATTTTTTAGGAAATCTGGGAGCAACATCGGTACATGGACCAATGTTGCTCTTCCCAAATTTGTAGTTCTTGGGTAGATATTTCTAATGAGCTATTGTACGCGTCAAACGAAGATCGGGTGCCAAAGTTATGACCCCAGGAAGTTGATATACCATCTTACCCAAAATGGGGCCCACAATTTGGCATTTCATCTTCTAGGGTTAGGTTTTGGGCTGTTAAGGGTTTTCCATTGTTTCTCAACAATAAATAGGCCTTCAAGCCTCATTGGAACACAATTCAGAGGCATGTAGCCACCACATCTCTTCTCAGAGATAAGATACCATCGCCCTAGCTAGTTTATTTCCATTGTTGTTTGTGAGCATATTTCAGTATTTTACATTAATGAAATGAAGTATTATTTCCACTGCATCTTTGTGTTTATGGTTATCTCTTTAATTTGTTGCGTTCCTATTTAAATCTGGATCACCCACACATTATGTTGATAAATACGGAAGGCATTAACCAGAATTGGACTAATGGATGCAACCTAAGAAGGAACAAAATAATAAGTGGGAATTACAATAATCATAGGATATAAGAAAGAAAGAAAGAAAATTATTTTAACATCCATAAGGCTAAAGATAGCCTATGGGATAGATTGCTTTTTCATCTGCTTGATGTATTCGACCCTTTTTCTGTGAAGCCTCACAATAAATGCTCCCATCTTCTCGACAAACCCCTCACTAAATTGATTATCCCAAGATCTAGTTGCCATCATATGTGCATAACTTTCCATGTTGTCTTTGAAGGCCTCACATTCTAAAATGAAATGCTTTTTTGTTTCCACTTTTTCGGAAGAACACAAAATGCATACTCTTTCTCCCCACATTTCTTTTGGCCTTTTCCAGTGCCCTGTTTCACAACGGATTTGATGAGAATTAGTCCTTAACTTAGCAATACGAATTTTGGCTCTCCAAGAGATATTGGCCTCTATGTATGCTTTTGGTTGATGACTATTAGTGGGATTAAACACTTCAACATAGTACATTTTCTTTCTTCCTAGCTCCTTATCCCAAATACGCTTGTGGAACTTATCCATAACAAAAGCTTTTATCTCTTTGTTGTTTATGAGACATGTGTTCAAGCAAATACCCCACTTGCTAAACCATTTGTTATTTTTCTACATCCAAGTCTTTTTTATGTTGCACAATATGTCGTTAAAGACAACCTTAGGCCATCTATCCTCTTCCATCTGCTCAATTTTTTTTAAATACCTTATGACTCGCACCATATCAATTTCTTCAATAGGAGAAACCCATGTTTCACTTAACAAGATAGCATAAGGAACTGCACTTTTAATCCTGAATTTGCTTGTAATCAAACGCTTCTGAATTTTCTCAATTTGTTTCCATTGCATGTCAAATGTATTGTTGGCCTATAGTTCACAACCATTGAGAATTAGTAGCCTATTTTTAAATATTTACTATGTCTAAACTTAAGAAAAGGGGTTAATTTATTACTATTAATTGAGAAAGGTGTGAACCATCTATAAACTCACGCGAATCAATCCGAAAATAATCTCATCCGTCAATTATATTTTAATCTTGGTCGTTGAAGTCCCAACTAGATATTATAAGAGGAGGTCAATGGGTATATGGATAACACACGCCAGTAGTGTGAGTTCCTTGGTAGATGGGGTTATCCAGTTGCAGAGGTCAAGTATGGAGAAAAAGTTCGAGCTAGAAGGGTCGCAAGTGTCAAAGGGGTAGAGACAGTGATTCAGAGGAAGTTTTCCAATTCCAGATAGGCAGTAGAAAGAGGTCGAGTTATTCCCAGTGAGGTTGCACAGAGGATTATACAGGAAGCTTCAGAGGGAAATTCAATTTAACTATATGGAAATCGATTCAACATCCAAAGCCCATAAAATTTTTCCATAAGGCAGAATAATCATTTATAGCAACATATTCAGGCATAACAACTTGATTATGGGTAGTTATGGGCTACACGTTAGAGGGTTTATGCAAGCACTGTGCAAAGGCCTACGCAAGGGATCCAAGAGGATGAGTTTCTGAAGCTGAGTTGTGATGGGGTTGTTTGTGAAGGAGAGGAAATTATCTCAAATAATTTTGGCCAAATTTTCTTGTTGTGAATTTCTAGTTTTCGACATCCAGATTGTACTCAAATTATTTAACTGCTTATTAATAATGAAAACCTTCAACTACTACGCTGATCTTCCCAAGTTGGGTTTTTCTAGGGACTTTTGTCCAAAATAATGGTGTCAATTTTTATGTGTGTGCTAGCATATTTCTCAGTTCCCATATTTGCTTCTGTAATATTTTATTTTGTAAAGAAATTGCAGTGTGCATATTTCGTTATTTTTCCTTAAACAAAATAAACTACAAAATTAATTTATCAGTTAGGAGAAATATTTCCAGTTATTGCATTTCAAGGAATTTTCACATGGTACCAGAGCAATTTTTATCAGATAGGGAAGCTCATAAGTAGAGGAAGAAATTCAGTGTTTAGAGGGAGAAACCAGACAAATTTCTTTGGGTTGCGTAGAGACTAAGACAGATAGTGCAATTTGTTTGAGCAAGTTTGATTTTTCAGTGCAGGTTAGCAGAAAAATTCAGCTTGCTAGTTCGAGTGATTCCAGTAGGAAGAGGGGTAGTTGTAGCTATGAATTTCATTGAGCAGATTTGTTGTCTAGGAACAGAGGGTTTGTAGCAGTTTGTTAATGCAGATTCAATGTCAGGTGGAAGAGAAATTGCACACAAAGAGGGATTTTCTCTCAGAGGATTTTTAGTTTGAGAAATCCAAAATTTCTAGTTGCAGCAGATAGGTCTTTCTCACTCTAGGAAGGAGTGTGAGTAGTAGAGAAGAAGGCAAGTAGGAAAGTGAGGAGATTCCCTATTTATTCTCCCATTATTTGAGTTTTATAGATTTGCAGCTTTCCAGTGATGACCGTATGAGATTGCCAAAGGAGGTCGTACGAGTTAGCCATAACGCAAATTTGGGAACAAATTCAACTTCCAGTTGTCAGAGATAGGTGTCGAAGGAAGTGTGAGTTGTCTAGCGCAAGTTTCAAAATGACTAAAGGTCTCGACCAAGAACATGGTTCAAAAAGAGATAGTGGAGCACCGAATCTAGGTGGAGTAGTATGAGACTCTAATGTGCCAAATGGGAAAGGTTTAATGCAATTGTAATAATAAGATTAATTAGATCAGTTCCAATTTGTTGCAGTGAGACCATCACCATTTCTACAAGAGCCCACAGTACAATATTAGCAGATTTTAATGTCAGCAGGAATGATATTCAGATGAAAACTACAGTCTAGTTGTAGTGACATACACAGTGTAAAGTGCATAGTTGTAGTATGAAGGTGCAGTTCCAGCGAGTAGATTCCCAACACATAGCTATGTAGTCTAGTTTCCAGTACTGGAGGACAGTGTAAGTTGTCAGGAGGGAGTGAAGAGCTTTCCCGTAGGGAGATTGAGAATAAGAGGGAATCTAGTTTCAGAGGGAGTGTAACACCCCCTCCTCCCTTATCCACCCAAGAAACCAACCAGCTAATTAAAAATGTGATGAGAGAGGTTACTATAAGGGATTCAATCTCCTTAGTGACATTAAGGAAATGGAATCGACGGAACTCATCAAACAAACCCATCCACATCAGCGATTACACCCCCACTAGACATTTTAGCCACTCAAACATATCCTGTCACTGGGTCCCACTGATGTTTTAAGCCTCTTAAGCCAAAGTCACTCTCAAACTATAGGAAAGACAATGACCAACAACTCAAAGTCTCTCTCAGAGGCTTCTCTGCTAACGACTGTGGACTTTTCTCAAAAGACCTGTGCCAACGACCTCAATATTTGAGCCACTTTTCTAGCCTGGAATCCCGGCCTCTACCCGGAACTTTCTACAACCTTTAGAATCCATCAAAGACATGATAACAATGATGATAAATCAAAAACAAATCTTAGGACTAGGCCTGAGAATCCTCAATCGAGACTGACATTCTATAAAACACTTGGCATCAATGCAACCTACAGGTTTAGGATACAAGATAGAGCATAAATGACTGAAAGAACTTATGAAACATAACCAGAAGGATCATCTCCTTCTCCATTAGACTATTATATCATCAATTAGGTCTTGCATCCATCCATTTAACAATTATAAGTAAATACATGAAATAACCATAACATGAACCAGTCACATAACCATCATTCTTATAACCAACATTAAACCATATAAATATCATAGATATGAAATCCATTAAATCCACATATAAACAAGTATAGAATTAAGAGAACTTAGCTTTTATTAATCATATGAAAATCTGACCAGGTTCAGGACTTCCATGTACCACCCAACCATAGACATGGTTGAACCAAATCTCTCTTTCATCCAGTCACCCTCATGCCATATTCCAAGCATGAATGTGGGATCTCATAGAACAACCAATCCAAGAACAACCAAGGGAATCCAGAGGTTAAACCAACTCCACCTTCACAAAACCGTGATCACACAAAAATTGGTGCTCTGATCACGACCAAACCAAACTTGGAATGCCATTCGGAATCCATCACTATCCTTGAGGAATTTTTCGTCTCCTTGTCTCTCAGGATTTACCGCAATCCAAATCCAGATCACTAGGACATAAACTAAGACCAGTCTCTTAGGCTTTACTACAATCCAAACCCAGATCACTAGGCCCTAAACGGATACTTCTCCCTCGGGATTTATAGTGTATCCCGCCAAAATTAGTCAAGGGGTTCCTAGACCTTTGGGAATGAACCTTGAGACAACCTCCGCCCCGGATTTCGAAATCCATCCAGAAAACCAAAGCTCAAAATGGAAATAAACATCCAAACACCATGGCATCCCGAAAAAGGCAAGGCTAGGCTTAAAACCATTGGTATAACCTGGCAAAACCATGCCACTGACATCAAGAGAACCCTACACGAACATGCAAATACATGCATGTCAAAACCAACAAGGAAATCACGCATGTAAAAGGTTACCTGCAAGTAATCCTGTTGAAGTTGTTTGATCCTTCTTTCATTCCCTTCCCTTTTCTTGCTTTTCCTTCCTTGATCCAAATCTAGAGTGCTCCAAGAAAAATCTAAGTGACCAAGAGTGAGAGAGAGAGAGAGAGAATAATGAGAGAGCTCCAAACTCGAATTGGCAAAATGTTAGAAAAATCTTTCCCATTGATCCTAAAAATCCTTTTCATTAATGAGGCCTCTATTTTCTTCATTTTCCATTATTTTCCTTCAATTTCCTCCTCACATGCAACATGTGACCTTTTACCTTCCTTTTCTCCTATTTTCCTTTATTTTCATTAATGAATGCGTCAAAAATGCATTTTTTCCTTTTAATGCCTTTGCCTTAGCCTTTTCCAATTTTCCTTAGCTAAAACACACATCCAATTATGCCCGCTAGGATATCTTTGCCCAACATTCAACTTGGAATAAGTGTCCCTTAACCGTGGTCTTATTTTTCCTTTATTAACTTTTATTACATGAAATTTTCACTAGGGATATTACTAGGAGCAACCCTTTGGAAGCTAGTACTTTAGGATCTAGGGAGATCATATTCATTATTACAGTAGTTGTGGCAGTAGATTTATAGCAACAGTAGCATGAGTACATCAAATTTTTCCATGTTTTTAGTTATACCTCCAGGAGAGAGGTCGAACGATATGGAGCAATAGTCCCAGAGCAAGCAAAGGCTTGGGCATGGTCCATTGAGGTGTCTTTCTCATGGATCCTTATCTTGATACAGGGGCCCACAATATTCAGTAGCAGGATGGATCAGTGTCATTTGATGCAATCAGATTCCATAGTGATAGTCACAGACTAGTTGTTGTCAGGTGTTAAGGAGCATAGTGCAGTGTTGATAGCAGAGTAGGAGGCTTAGTAGAAAAGTCAACAACAATGCAGGTTCCCCAATGGACAGTGCAGAGGCTATTAGAAATAATATACCTAGGAGATAGAGGCAGCACAGAGACACAATTACTTCAATATTTTGGATGCTTCTCAATTGCAGTAGTTTCAGTTGCAACAACAACAAATGGGAGGGAGTTACAATGTCAATGCAGAGATGGTGACAATATAATAGTGTTAGTAGCAGCGCAAATGCAATGTTAAAGTTGCGTAGTGATTGGTGGGTAGTGGAAGTGAGTCACAGTGGCTAGACATCAACAACGTACAGAGGGTGATACAGAGATAGGGTATTGTAGTAGTAGTGCAACATTCAACACCTTCTTCGGTAAGAGGGAGCATTTGTTTTTATAGAATTGGATGGTGTTCTAGTATCAATACTTTGTGTAAAGGATAAAGCACATGAGTTCTCTCTAACCCAGAAATCGTTTATGGAAATTCCACCTAGAAGTGTCTCAATTAGATTATTAGCCTATTTTTAAATATTTCCTAAGTCTAAACTTAGGAAAGGGTGTTAATTAGTCTATATTAATTGAGAAGGTGTGAATCATCTAGAAACTCACATAGATCAATCTAGAAATAATCTCAGCCATTGATTATGTTTTAATCTTGGCCGTTGAAGTGCCAACTGGAGATTATAAGAGAAGGTCAATGGGTATATGGAGAACACGCACGAGTAGTGTGAGTTCTTTGGAAGATCAAGTTATCCAATTGTAGAGGTTGAGCAGGGAGAAACATTTTGAGCTAGAAGGGTCGCAGTTGTTAGAGGGGCAGAGACAATTATCTGAAGGAATTTTCCCAATTGCAAACAAGCAACAACAAGAGGTCGAGTTATTCCCAGTGAGGTTGTGTAGAGGACTATGTAAACAACTTCAGAGGACAATTGGATTTAGCTGTATGGAAATTGATTCAACATCCAAAGACTGAGGAAGTTTTATAGAAGGTTGAAGATTCATTTCCAGCAGTAGAGTCAAGAAGAATGACTATATTAGAGGCAATTCCGGGCTAGACAATAGAGGGTCTGTGCAAGAACTGCATAGAGGCCTATGCAAGGGGTCCAGGAGGACGAGCTTCTGAAGCTAAGCTGTGTCGGGGTTGTTTGTGGAGGAGGGAAAATTCTATCAGATATTTTGGTAATATTTTCTTGCTGTGGATTACTAGTTTTTGGCATCCAGATTGTACTCAAATTACTTCATTGCTCCTTAATAATAAAAACCTTCAATTGTTGCACCGATTTCCCAAGTTGGTTTTTCCCGACTTTTTTCCAAAATAATGATTTCAACGTTGAGATTGCAACAAGATGATGGAGCTTAGTGAAAAGAGTCCCCTTCACTAAGTGGGCCCGCAGGCTATTTTTGGCGCAAGTCTATTTTTAGACTATGTCTATTTTTAGACATATGGATCATGTCTATGGATTGCAGGTTGCTGTTTATGGATGATTGATCTAGTTGGAAAAAATAGATGGACTTCTATTTTAGACCACAGCGGAGTGACACCACAGCGGAGTGATTGCTCAGTCTAAATATAGAACAGTCAAATATTATTAGCTCATAATAATAT
>APFE030853670.1:119662-191068 GCA_000404065.3 Pinus taeda | reverse complement strand
TAACAATATGGGCACAATAGGGGCACAACAATATTAATAAGGGGTACAACTACAATAGTAATGGGGTAATCACTAGGATTATAGGGACCCAACAAATTTATACATGACCATTCAAGAAAGACCTGGTTTACTTTATGAAAACCAAGGACTAAGTATTTACGAAATTTCAAGAATTCAAAGCTGAAATGGAAAACCTTACATAAAGGAGAATCAAGATACTAATATCTGATAATGGAGGAGAATATACATCCAAAGAGATTATAACATTTTGTAAGGAATCTGGGATCAATAGGGAGTTGATAGTCCCATATAATCCTGAACAAAATGGAGTTGCAGAAAGAAAGAATAGATCCATTGAAGAAAGTGTAATGGAAATTTTACATGGTCAGGATCTACCTAAGTTTTTGGGGAGAAGCCACAAAGACAGATGTCTACATTCAAAATCAAAGTCCCTACAGATATCTAGACAACAAAACTTTGGAAGAAGAGTTCACTAGAAAGAAGCCATATGTAGATCAACTCTCGATCTTTGGGTGTCATGTATATATCCATATACCAAAGGAAAAAAAAAATAAAGAAGTTGGATCCTTCCAGTCTAAAGGGTACATTTGTGGGGTATAGCAACTCATCAAAAGCTTATAATATCTACATGAAAGATGGACATCATATAGAAGTCATTCGTGATGTCATATTTGATGAAGGAATAACATTCAAGAAGTCAAATGAACTTTACATAGGCTCTGATGATGAAGAAATTCTGATATTTGAGGAAGAACCTAACCAAGGGAATGAATAATCGCACCACGAAGGAGAAGGTCCCTGTGAACCTGTTCAATCTATGGTCATTCATAAAACAAAGAAAAACCCTAATTGGTTGAAGTCTACACTATTTGATGTAGAAGGTCATGGAGCAGTGACATGCTCATTTAGAGAAAGCAAGAAACCAAAGAGATATTCTAGGTATGTTTCATACATGAAAAAACTAATAGAAGCAAAACCATCCTCATTTGAAGAGGCTATAAATCATCGAGAATGGAAGGATGCCATGAATGAAGAGTATCAATCTATAATGAAGAATGGAGTCTGGGAGGTCGTACCTCGACCCAAAGACAAATTTGTGGTTTCTTCCATGTGGAACTATAAGATCAAGCATGCAGTCGATGGAAGTATAGATAAGTATAAAGCAAGATTTGTGGATAGAGGCTTCTCTCAACTTGAAGGCATCGACTATGAAGAGACATTTGCTCCAATGACAAGATATACAACAATTCAACCATTAGTTTCTCTGACAGCATTGATGGGATGGAACATCCACCAAAAGGATGTCAATATTGTGTTTCTGAATGGCACAATAGATGAAGAAGTCTACATAGAAAAACCCTTGGGGTTCGAAATTAAATATATAAAGGCATATGTTTGCAGATTGAAGAAATCATTATATGGCCTCAAGCAAGCACCAAGGGCATGGTATGCTAGAATGGATGCATACTTACAAAGAATAGGCTTCTCAAAAAGCTATGTGGATTCAAACCTTTATATCAAGGTTGTATATGGAGAGCCTGTAATTATTCTTCTATATCTAGATGATCTTCTCTTGATATGTGCAGAAGATCGAATTGAAGAATGTAAGAAGAAACTAGCAACATAATTTGATATGAAAGATATTGTGCTAATGCATTATTACTTGGGACTAGAAGTCTGGAAAGGACATAATGAAGTTTATTTGGTTCAAGGAAAGTACGTGATCGAGATACTGAAAAGATTTGACATGATGGTTGTAAACCTATGAATACTTTGATGATCACTAACTTGAAGAGACTAAGAAGTTCTGAATCTAGCCCTATGGATTATTCCAAGTATAGGAAACTCATTGGCTCACTGATGTACTTAGTGAATACTCAACCAGAGATACGCTTTGTAGTCACTTTTCTCAGTCAATTCCAAGTGGAGTCGAAGCATGATCATTGGGTGGCAACAAAACATATTCTGAGATATCTACAAGGAACCATCCACTATTGTCTGAAGTATGACCGAAGAAATGATGTCCAATTGATTGGATATATAGATTTTTACTGGGAGGCAGTGATCAAGATCGAAGGAGCACTATGGGAAGATGTTTTATTTTGGGATCCTCCATGGTCTCATGGATGAGCATAAAGAAAGACACATTTGCTTTGAGTAGTGTTGAAATTGAATACGTTGCAACTTGTGAAGTAAGAAGAGAAGCAGTATGGTTGAGGAAGTTGTTATCTGACTTGTTTGAAGGACCGATGAACCCTACAATGATACTTTGTGATAACACTAGTTGTATACGTTTGTCTGAAGATCCAGTGTTTCATGGAAAGAGAAAGCATATAAACAACAAGTATCACTATATTCGAGAGCTAGTACAAAATGGTGTGTTGCAGCTACAATATATCTCCATTGATGAGCAGATAGTTGACATACTAACGAAATCACTTCCGAACAAGAAGGTTGTATACTTAAGAGACAAGCTTGGTTTGGTTGATATATCCTCCCTAATTAAGAGGGAGAGATAGACACTACATTCTTGTCTTCACTTGGGAAGAAAAAATGGAGGATTGGGTAACCATCTGGCATTCGATACTCTTTGAGAATGTGGTATGGAATTCATGACAAGAGTAATAGTGGACCGATATTCTTTGAGGATTAGCTACCCAAGATAAGAATAGTCCAATGGAAGGTCATACTCTGTGAACACCCAGGTGGAGTATATACCTTGAGAGACAATGATTTTGGTGTCTATGAATCATTGGTCTTGCAAGCATTATGCTATGATCACGTGGATATGGCTATTAGTCAAGGAATTTCTATGTAACAATGTTAATGGATATGATGCTAAACAGGTGGGTTACCAATCCGACTTTTTTTATGAGATATCTTCAGATTGAGAATTACCATGTACCTCTTATGAATACCTCCCTAGTTAAGAGGGAGTGTTGAAGAATGTGTAACTAGGTTCGGTCTTCATAAGTATGAAATGTGTTCTTGTAAATAATAAAATGAAAAGAAATTATTATTGGAGCATGGGCTTCATGCTCAAGTTCTTTTATTTTATAGGTCAAGCACCCATTGAGTTCTTCTAGGGTTTGTCCTAGGTTAAAAATTCATTGTCATATATTGAAGACCCTATGGGCACATTATATTTTGTAAAGATAAAATTATTTTGTATTTAAAGTGTCGAAATACCTCCAAGATCAAGTCGGCCTAAGGAGCTATCAATTCAACCTATGTGAAGAACCACGTCTACCCCTTGGAAGAACCTATATATAAAGAGGAAATCGTCCTCCATTCGACACATTCACTCATCTCATTTTACACGAAGAAGAGGAAGAGAAGAAATAAAAGAAGAGGGTACAAAGAAGAGAAAGTTTAAGAAGTCGAAGTGCTTGGGCTAGATCTCTCTCTCTCTCTCTTGAGAAGGTCGAGGTTAGGGTTTATGCACTGGGACTATCTCTAGTTCGATCTTGGAAGAAGAAGAGAAGGAAAGACAAGTGAAGGTATCTTAGGGTGTCTCATTAGTCGTAAGACTAGAGTAAAGGAAAGTGAAGGGAGGAGAAGGCTATTCGAGGGAGATCAAAGTCTTCAAGAGAATCAACAACAATTGTCGTGAGCCAGAATTCTGGATCTATAGTGGGAGGTCAAAGTCACTATAGCAGGAGACCGAGTTGATCTTGATCTTGGAGGGTATTTGTCTGAGCCACTAGGTCGTGGTATTCATTAATTGAAGAATCTATAAGAAGAAAAGAGATTTATGGTTTTCCCCTCAAGAGGAGGGGTTTTGGCCCTGGCTTGCAGCCTATATACAGTGTCATTGTTATTATTATTTTGTTGTTTGTTTGATCTATCGCACACTGTAATAATCAGAAATAAAGATAATAAGTAAACAGGTAAAATAAATAGTTATCAAGTTAAGATAATTAACCTATTTACTACCCAATTGAATTCTGGTCACCCACCTCCATCATTGCAAACATAGTAATTGAAAGAAAATCTCAAAAGAGCAAGAGGCCTAGAGATGCAAGGTAACAGGTATGCAATCCAACTTACTCCCCGTGAACAATTTGGTTCCAACAATGTATCTTGTAATTATTGCAAGTGGAAAAAGCATTGCTAATAATTCATAGTTCTAATTGGGGGTTGAGGACTTGTGGGTAGACGAATCTGTGAAGTTGAGAAGTGTATAGAGTTTGGCATAGCAAAAAACCTTCGACTCCTACATGTTGACTGACTCTCTAAGTTCGAAGAGCTCCCAACATAGAAACATTGATATCTTTGGAGGAGTTGTGTGGAGGATTGTGTGAAGTTGAAAAGCATACCAGGATCGGCCCATCCATAATGCTTCGAATCCTACGTGTCAACGGGTGGTCTAAGTTAGACAAGATACCAAGCATGGAAATATTGGTATCTTATGAAGAATTGGGAGCAAGGATGTGTGAAGTTTAAGAGGATATGGGGCGACAAAGCTTTGACTCTTGTGTGTTAGTGGTTTGCGTTAGAAAGTAGAACAACTACCAAGAATGTAAACATTTCTATTTGCATAGGAGAAATGTACGGTCAGATTTTTAAAGCTAAAGTGCATATGGGGTTCGACACAACCCATAAAGGTTCCAATCGTTCGTGTTGGTTGGTGCTCTGCTTTGGAAGCTTTGCCAAGGGCGGAAACACTGGTATCTTTGGTGGTGTTTACAGAAGATGCCTTGCGAGGGACTAGATTCCACAGAGCAGATAGGGGAAGAGCAAGACCAATAATAGTTAGGTCGTGGTCATGTGGAAGAAGTTGAGGATCAGGGGCAATTCCATGTTGGTTACCATGTGCCATGTGGTAAAAAATAATTCACGAGAGGAAGACGATCTAATTGGTTCATATGAACAGTGTTTGTTCAACCCAACCTCGCAGAGAGAACGCCTTCGGTGTAATTAGACTTCACCATGTTATATATTATAATTAACATTTCTATATCTAAAGTATTTATATTCCACTCTTTTATATATTTTGAATGAATGTTGTGTCTTTGCATGTATTCTCATCCTCCTAAATTGCATCCTTAATGTTGCTTTGAAAGCTTCAATAATTGTACACCTAATATACATTGAATATGTGAAACTAAGAAAAAAAATTACTAGTATATATTATGTACAAATAAAAAAAACTTGTTCTTTTTCCTAATTCTATTTTGGTTTGTTTTTTGTAATTTATGCATCACTTCTCCAATCCATTCATTTCATTTTTTTTGTATAAGTCTACCTGAGGTGAATCCTGATTCCTTGACACTAGTGGATGAAATAAGTGACTTGGTTTTAGTTATTGTTACATTTGGTAAGTGCTTTAGTGAGACATTATTGTTAGTTCTATTTGGATTTGTGTATGTCATTTATGTTGAAATAATGGAAATTTTTATTATGGATGGTGAACACTCTATTACATTGTGCTAATTAAACATGGTATGTTTCCCTGTTATACTTTCAGATAGGTGTTTAAAAATCTACTGAAGCTTCCCCACTAACCAAATATCGAAGCTTCCCCACTAACCAAATATCGAAGCTTCCTTGCCCTCTACCACATAGACTTATCTCATCGATCAATTTCACTCAAATAGATATTCCTAGATCAAATATCCAATTGATCAATACATTGCTATTATGATTCGTGAATAGTTGTTGGGCATATGGAAATTATGTTAATCTCCCTTTTGTCCCTATTCAATATATACCGATGCACTAGAGTTTTCATGTCATAATTTATTGGGGTATGTTTTGAAGTTTGCATTTGTCAATTTACTTGATGGCTTCAACTTAAAGTTTGTTACACTTCACTGAAGTTTACATTCTTTGCTTTCTTTCCAAATGTTGTTTTACAAATATTCTTATAACATTGTTGTTGCTAGTGTTGGTAGTATTGTATGGAGGAGCTAATTTTCCCTGTCTTATTGATCACTTGATAAGCATTACCCAGACAAGCTCTTTCTTGCACTACTTTATTCAATTCTCCTAGTTGCCAAATATCAAGCACACTTAATCCTTTTATCACTTTGTTGATGCATCATATATTCCAAATCACTGTACTATTTCCCTTGGTCCTTGGATTTATTATTTGTGCACCAAAAAATGTTCAATCTATCTATCCCAACAGCTTGATAAGTGATCCAAATTGGATCCTTAAACTCTCTTGAAGCTACCCGAACTCTATAAAAATTCATACCAAAGTTTAAAGTCTTGTGGATGTTGAAGCCTATCAGAAATAACCTCTGAACAACGACAATTTGTGGTCAGCACGGAGGAATGAGGACCCTCGGTCAAAGCGCGCAGACTATTGGCCCATGGAGACCGCGCAGTGGCGCAAACTAGCAATTGGGAAGCTCAGATCAGAAAACAGAGGTCGTTTCTGATGTGCGCTAATCGCGCATCACTAGGCAAAACCCCTCGAGAAGGAAAAGCCCCAAGCGCACGGTCACAACAAAAACCTGAAAAACCGTGGGAAAAGCGCTGAAACGACAGGCAGGTCCCGCTCTCCAAAACCAGCAGAATATTGGAGGCATTTCAGGCAGTAAGCGAGTTTGTCAGAGGACCTAGCGATGCCATACAGTGAATGACGTGTGTCGCGCTGACGTCTGAGCAAGTCATCCGCGCGACAAGAGCAATAACGATAGGATCTAGAATCCCTAGATCTAATGACGGAGATTGCACCCAATGGGAGACCGGATCTGGAGGGAAAAATAAGCCACGAAGCATAAAGACTTGAAGTGCGACATGACTGCTAACCTGGCGGATGAATCATTTCGCGAAATAACCGAAAATAACGACCGTTCGAGGAAGAGATGGCGCTTAGTTTGTGAGGAGACAAGTGGTCACCTCTCTGTGAAGCGTTACAATGATGATGATGCAGAGCAGAGGATTCCAACGGACAGAGGCAGCAAATCCAAAGAGCTGGGAAATGGAAATAAACAGTCGGGGAGCGGATTGGTTTCAAGCCACAAACAAACAGAGAGTAAAGATGGGAGAAAGAGAGAGCAGCCTAGGAAGCAGTAACCAGACCTAGAAGTAGAGAAACCAGAGCCAAGCTCACTGTAATAGGCAGAGCCACCAGAGGTTGGAGGTAGAGTCGTAGAGCCAGAGAGCTCTAATAGACTTCTAAGAGCCACGAGGCTGCAGTGAAGCTACAACACAACATGAGATCGAATGATCGAGCTGTGGCTGGTTGCCTGAGGTGTGTCAAAGATAGGAGAAGGAATTTCAGAGACAAAGGCAGAATTCTGAGGTAGTCGGAGAAGCCAGAAGCTCGAGAAGCTCAGAGCACTGACAGAAGGAGTCCATTCCAGAGAAGCCTAGACTTGTCTACAGAACAAGGACAGCCAGGGTTAACATGGCATTCTAAGCCCCTTGGTTCAGTTGTAAACCAATGGAGTTAAGTGTAGCACTTGTAAAATAATTGAAGCCATAATCCTAGAGAGCCTAATCAAGTTGATTAGAGCTCAAGGAGATGTACGCCAAGATATAAGGGTGAACTCCATATTATATTGTTGTCTTATGTGTTTGTTTTTACTGCTGCTTTAACTACTGTTATATGCATTTATATATCAGTTTAAGTACCTTCCCATATCAGCACAAACAACAGCTTTTAAAGTAAATAATTAGCTGAAAACAAATACAAGCACACACCCATATTTTCAAGCATTTCTTATTTCCGCATTGGTTGATCAAATAGACTTGGGAAAATTTAAAGCTTTGGAAGTGGGAGAGGTTCTTGTAAGTTAGACAAGAAGCCTAAGAGCCCCATTTTCAGATCAATAAGTGTTCATATACTATGTTGGATGTTCCATGGATTTATAGACCACATGCTTACAAAGTAAATCAATTAAGACAAATCCCCAAGTCCTATCAAGTTTTTAGATTGTTACACATTTTCTACAACTGCCCTTAATTTATGGAAACATTTTTGTACAAAATTCTATTCTCGACACACTGTTTTATGTGATATTCTGGTAGAAGTGATTTGAACAACATTTTCCTTAACAAATCTAAAATTTACTTGTGTGCATATCGTTCTTTCATTTAGGTCTTTCGAGTTTTGTTATGCCAAATGAGCAGTGCATTTTACGATGTTGAGTGTGCATACAAAGCACTCAACCATACCTTTTGCCATTGAACACACACACACACACATTCAAGTAGTCTATTTTCAAGCACATAAATTGACAACACATATATTGTTTTAGTATACATTCAAGATAGAGAATGCATATTAGCACTCCTTATGTCATTTCTCACTACATCAAATTAATTTATATATATATTTTTATATGTGAATACCTGTAAGTTATGGGTAAAACACATAGGCTTGGAGACACTCGAATGATGGTTGTAGGTGGTTTATATATAACTCAAGCCAATCCAGTATACAAGTGAACAAGATAAGAGCCAATTTGGATTTTGATTCCACCAAAGACTCAAACAAGTTGAAATTAATTTGTACAATTTGCTTTATACAACAAGAATTAGTGCTCACACTAATGAACAAAGCAATCATTGCAAATGAACAACGCAATCGTTGCACTTGGAATTTGGGGAATTAGAAAAAAATAAAACTATGGTATCAAAGCTGGGTTATTCTTATACCAAAAAATGACATTGATTTAATAAGAGTGTAACCTGCAGCCAAGGTGAATAAGAGCAAAATTAACAAAAAACAACATTCTTCCTCCAAACACTTATTTCATCTCCTTGGTTATTATTAAATTTAAAGCTAATGTCAAATTTAAAATAAATAACACAATAGTGAAATTTATAAGTTTGAAGATTTGAAATATTTTAGAGTCAAATGATTGCCAAAGATTTGCATCTAATATTTTTAATTGTAAAGGCACGTCAAAGCACAAAACCTCTCAAATATATAAATAATAGCAACACCAAAATCCAGAATTTATAGTCTTCCTTCCATATTTTCTTCTCTTTTTTATTATTCTCTATTGCAAAATTTTAGAGTTGAAATCTCAAATTAAAACATGTTAAAGAATTCTGGTTTTGGGGGTTCTTTTCATTTCTTTCTGGTTAGTGTATAGTCATTATTTTGCATTTTGTGATAATGTGTGCACTTCATAAATATAGTATTTATTTTCTTATTTTCAACTGTTTACTATGTTGAACTTCATATTTCAAAACATCTGTGATATCTTATGTTTAGAGAACCTCATTTTAAAGAAATATACAAGGCTATCAAAAACCCTTATAAGTGTACAACAGGGTTCGAGCCTATACGGTTTTCAATTCTGTAGATGGTTATGATAGTGGGGGAACATGGGGGACAAGAGTTGCCTCATACTTATGTCCTTACAAACTAGTGGAGTTTCTTGCATGTTCATGGAGCGATTCCTCGAACGAGGTCATGCAGGCCCTGTCACCAAATTTTGGGGGCTGCTCACTACTCTAGTGTTTGGTCTATTTCATGTATATTTGACAAGATTTTAGCTTTTCAAGAATGTATCTACCAAATATCTTTCGAGACTCATGAATCAATCTTTGATTATATAATGCACTCCTTGAATTGTTTTGTATATAATCTTTTGGAGACAATGATGTGATGTACATAATGAACCTAATTAATTCATAGAGAGAAAACCATGATGCACTTTTTAAGATATGTCCTCATTTCCCACTCATTAAGTTTGACTATGATTAGGGCTACTCGAAATCTAATTGACATATAAAGTGAAATTTTACAGCCCTTCGTTTCTGATGCATAATAACGTTTGCTATAAATCTTTAGTCTTTACATGTAGCAGGTTTTTAGGAACTCCTAATGAAGAAGTATGGTCGGGAGTGACTAAATTCAAGGATTGATACCTATCCTAAATGGAGATTGCAAGATTTAAGTTGTGTTGTTCTAGACTTGGAACCAAGTGGTGTATACCTATTGATTATAAGTCCTTAATCTGTATTATTGCCCTTATATTTCTTTGTTTCTTTACCATTTTGTAGAAATAGTAGACTAAAGAAACTTGAATTCACGTCTTTTGAAGAAAATGTTAGTTTATGGGCCCTCCAAAAGAATCTTAGCTAAGAAGGCATTACAACATCCATATTTTGAGGACCTGGATAACCCTCAATTTTGAGATTCCTTTTAAGGATTTAGGCAGTTCGAGATAGTATATATGTGTCACTGTCATATTCATTGATCTTTGTTTTGGGTGTTTTGGAGATGTTTCATTTCTAATATTTCCATCTCTACAAAGGAAAACATGTTAAGCCCATATAATTATCTCGAAGTGTTTGCACAAGCAAACAAGCAGTGTAAGGCTACCCTTTTAGCATCATGACAATCTTTACATGGGAACTAAAAAATCCTAAATTGCAAGCTTTTATAGAAAGTTTACTTAAGTGTTTCAGTTTGCTTTTTATCAGGACAAATGTTTAGTGACATGTCTACTAGGCCACCTGACCTATGAAGGTTTTCAATTTTGCAATTGAAATGTCAAGAATGCATGCTTTATTCACTAGAGATTCTGAAGTACAACGACTTATGAGCATTTTCAAGTTATATTTCACCAAAAAGGTATATCCCATCTATGTTTATAGTTATTTGTTTCTGATGCATAATAATTTTCTGCTATAATACTTTAGTCTTTACGTGTAGCAGGTTTTTAGGTACTCCCTTGTCCCAATATTAGTTACATTTTATCTTTCTGGCTAAAACAAGGGATACATGTGTGTTGTATAACAGAATAAATTATATTTGGGATGGGTGTTTTGGTGGGGCAAGAGATGACCAATACCTCTATCCTGAATGAAGACCATAAGAGGACAAAAGTATATTGCTATGGTGCCAACACCTAGGGGAAAAAAGAAAAATGTTGTACAAAGTGTTTTTTTTTCGTATACACAATAAATTTATGTCTATTACATGCATGCATTAAGAGAAATGTTGAAAAAAGCAACAGGAAATGTTAAAAATAGCATCAAGAAGAAAAATCCTATTTTAATTTGTCCTTGAATTAAATTAGGATTTAAAAGGTAATTCCACATCTCATGACAACTTGTAATAGTTAACTAAGTTAATTTGACTTGGTTGGCTTAGTTAATTCGAGTTGAGGGTCTAAATTGAGTGACGTAGAGTGTCTCCTACTTTTAGGAGCCCTCGTTGAGTTTATTTTGAGTTGTAATTATTTAATTCATATAAACTGAGTTAAATTCAATTAAACTAGTTCCAACTCATGGAGAAATTAGTGGGAGATCTAGTAGTGTAGCATAACCTGCAGTAGTGGGGTGTAACCAACACTGGTCAACCAATAAACTAAAGATTCACTCATAATTAACTCATGCATGTTAGATTAGAGAAAGACCTAGTTGAGATTGGAGTTCAGGGACAGTGTACTATCAATTGTATAATCATCTGAATTGTACAGGTGGTGCATGCAATCAGATGAAGGCCTATGAGGATTGCGCAATTCATATTTGTGGATTTTCCCAATAAAATATGGGCTAATTCCCTAGGAAACTGCGTAAGAAAATAGGATCTTGGCAGGCAATAATAAGCTAAGTATTGGCTTGAACTTGTCTGGGAAGCAATGAGATAGATAGAGATAATGCAAAGATTGCTCGAGCTTTAGCAAAGCATTGTAATCTTCTCATATTTTCTGATTAATGCAATATACATATAACAAGGGTTTTGTAGTTGTGGCTTCCCTGCGAAAATTATTGTGTTATGTGTTATTGAATTCTTTCTCTTTTATGCTTCGTGATTTCATCAATCATTTATTGTTTCCACTGTTGAGTAGAGTAGATTCGAGTCAATTATTTTAGCATATGAAAATCTCCAGCTTGAATCTATAAGGAATTTCTACATGGTATCAAAGCTAGATTTGTAGAAATTTCTACATGGTACCAAAGCTAGATATGTAGAAATTTCCACATGGTACGAGAGCTAGATTTGTAGAAATCTCTACATGGTACGAGAGCTAGATTTGTCAAAATTTCTACATGGTATCGGAGTTAGATTTGTAGAAATTCCTACATGTTATCAGAGCTAGATTTGTAGAAATTTCTACATGGTATCAGAGCTAAAATCGCTATAGAAAAGGAGAATATGAGTTTTGAGTTTGTCTTTTGTAGGAGAAATTGAATTTGCAATATCATACTTTAGAGCCAGCAGGATGTCGTTCTACGGATTGAGACTTGAATATGCCCTTAAGGGTAGTTTAAACTATATTGCTTGGAATGACATGATGGAGGTAGTGTTGGAAGACAATGAGCGTAAGGAATTCATAGACAAAGATATTCTTAAGCTAGTTGATGCTCGGGTTCTAGAAGAGTGGAGAAAGTGTGTGGAAAAGACGAGAAGGATTATCCTAGAAGGAGTTCGATATCATATTGTCTCGAATCTCCACGGTAAGGAAACTCCATTTGTAATGTGGAAGGCCTTGACAAACCTCTTTCAAAACAACAATGAACAAAGGAAACTGGCACAAAATGACAAACTTAGACAGATCAACATGGAGAAGGGCGACACAATACTGAAAAAACTTCACCAAGTTCACCCAATGTCAGGATGATCTTAGAAGTACTTGTGTTATAGTTGTTGGAGACGATCCGATGAGCCTAACACTTCTAAGCCTTCCCAAGAGTTGTCACAGTTACCAAGACTCAGTTAATGGGAGGGAGAAGCTACCAGAGTGGGAGTGGTTGTGGTCTGACTTGGTACAAGAAGAGATTCAATGGAACACCAAAGATGGGACCTTATCCAAAGAAGTGGAAGAGGAACTTGCATTAGTCAGCAAAGAAAATAAATTCAAGGCGATGTGGGTGGAAATAAGAAGGACTTGTCGAACATCAAGTGTTTTCATTGTCACGAGTTTGGGCATTATGCCACGAAATGCCCACAAAAGAAAGTAAGCAAGAAGGAGCTTGCAGTAGCAGCAGTAGGTAAATCTCTAGCTTCACATTTGAACTTGATTCAGAAGCAGCCTCAACAAGTTGTGAAGCAGCCACAATTTGAGAAGAAAATAGGAGACCGAGTGGAGGCATCCACTCAAGCAGAGACCTTCAGTTGGGGGAAATTTCGAGGTAAGTGGGCAAAGGAAGAACATGGAGCCATACCTCTAGATGTCAGGTGGGGTGATATGAAAACTTATTCCAAGAGTTTCAAAATTTGGGCAGGATCTATTGAGGTGTTTTTGTCTCATGGATCTATAACACCCCCTCCCACATCTACCCAAGTAATCGGCCAACCGGGGTAAACAAGCGACAAGAGGCTACTATGATTAAATTCAACCTCCCATGTGACCTTAAGGAAATGAAATCGATGGAAACACAACATATAGACCCTCCACATTAGTTACATGACCACTTAGAACCATCCCAACTCTTCAAGTAGCTATCCCCTGGGTCCCACTGATGTTTTTTACCACTTAACCTCTAGATGCTCTCATGTTATAGGCCTTCCAACGTCGAGGAGGCTTTGGACGCTCTATTTTATCTAGTGTTGTGCTAGCGTCCCCACGTTTTGAGCCACTTTTTCGGGCCCAAAGCCCAGGTCACTGCCAAGAATTGAATGACATCTCCAAAACAATAATATAACAGGGAAATAATGACGTAAAAGCAAATAGTTCAACAAGCCCTTAACCAGACCCCTACTAGCCATGATAGGCATTTCATCTAACATATCACAAATATGTAATCTACAGGTGTAAATAATAGGTTTAAGCATAGGGATCTCATACTTTTTTGAGAATCGCTAAGAACCATTGTTCCCTCATACCATTTGTTGCATTATCATATATTAGGTCATAGAGAGATTTTCCATTCATTTACAAGTAAAAACATGATGAGATCCATACATAGCCACTGTCATAAAACACGTACATAACCAACATAATAGCAACATAAATACCATTGAAATCACAATCATATGATCCACATATAAATTAGTATAATACTCATAAAAATACAAGGAGAAATAACCTCTCATTAATGATGCAAAATCCAAACCCAGGATGGGACTACCACGTTCCACCGTACCATAGAATGGTTGAGCCAAATCTGTCTTCAGCCATTCACCCCTGTGCCATATTCTAAGCATGAATGCGAGACTCAAACCAAAGAACCAATCAAGGCATCTTGAGGCTAAACCACCTCACCCTCATCAATAGAAATCAGGTTTTACTGTAATCCATCCTGGATCACTAGGCCAACACAATAAACATGTCATAATAGGTTTTATCATGATCTCCACCCGATCACTAGGCCAAACAAGCATGCATGCCACGAAATTTCTCCACCTACATCGTGAGGAATTTTCCTATCTCTTAGTCTCTCAGGCTTTGCCGCAATCCAAACCCAGTATTACTAGGCCCAAGAGACATCAAACCACCTCTTAGCTTTATCGTATATCTTGCCATTCATCGGTAAGGATTCCTAGGCCCACCAAGGCAACACAATATTGGATTTACCACAACCCACAGTCTAGCTTAGGGGTCACTAGGCCAGTGGCTTTACCATGATCCATAATGTGGTCTAGACATCACTAGGCCATGTGCTCTATCATTCATAGATCCACCTTACTCAACTTCGAATCCATCCGACAATCCAGCTCAACCAAAACATGAGAACCCCATCACACCATGGCTATCCAGAAATGGAAAGGATAGGCTAAAAACATTGTTGCACCTAGCAAAACCCATGCCATAACAGCAAAAGAACCACATGAAATACCATGCATGCTTAATATAGCAAGTAAAATTCACATGCAAATCAATACCTGCAAAGACTCATATTGTAGCTGGTTGATCCTGCCTTTCCCTATTTGATATTTGCTTCCTCTTGCCTTCTTTGCCTTTCTTGATCCAATGGCAAAATGCTCCAAGAAAACTCTAAGTGTCCAAGAGTGAGAGAGAGAGAGAGAATAATGAGAGAGCTCCAAAACTGAACTGAAAAAAGATACCAATTGATCCTCAGAAGCCTTTTTATCAATGAGGCCTCTATTTTCTTCAATTTCCATTATTTTCCATCATTTTCCTCCTCACATGCAACCTGCAACCTTTCACCTCCCTTTTCTCATAATTTCCATTATTTTCCTAAATAAATGTGCAAAAATGTCATTTTTCCTTTCCAAAGCCTTAGCCATTACCTTTGTCAATTTCTTTAGCCATAATAAATCAATGAACACTAAAATTAGGATGTTTTGCTCAATATTCAACTTGGAATAAGTGTCCCATCAACCGTGGTTATTATTTTTGGCTTTATTAACTTTTATTACATGGAAATTTCACCAGGGATGTTATAGAACCCTCCCCCTTGAGGGACACTATCCTCGGTGTTGAACCACACCTATGCCTCAGCAAAATCGTTGAAAACCCAAAATACTGCCCATGGAGCTTTATAACATAACTCGATGCAGTATTTACATTGATCACCCTGCTGAAAAGCAAACCAACATGACAACATAACAACATGGCAACATAATGACATGACACCCATACCGATTATTGGAGCTTTATAACATAGCTCATGGCAGTATTTAAATCCATATACATATGTACATATACCAAACATCACCAAACATGTACTAAAACATATACCAAAGACATGTACCAAAGCACCATACAAAACTGCTTTGCCTCAACTGGCAAACAATGAAGGATACATAGCCCGCATCTACTCCACCATCTCCCATGTAGCTTCATCAGGCCCAAAGTGCTTCCACTACACTTGAGCCTGCTCAATTGGTCAGTTCTAGAGCATGAGTACCTTTTTATGCAATATACATTGAGGCTTCGGCTGGATTATCCATTTGGTTCCACCTGCAATACATGCTAGTGAATCACATGATCAACATCTTTAACATACTTCTTAAGCAATGATACATGGAAAACATCATGGACTTTCACTGTGGTATGTAGTGTAATTTGATAGGTTACTGGCCTAATTCTCTTAATAATACTAAAGGGTCCACAAAATCGTGGTGCCAACTTGGCTCATGATTCAATCTGTAAGGAACTCTTCTTCGGTTTGATGCGCAAGTACACTTGTTTCCCAGCCTAGAAGTCCTTAAACAACCTGTTTCGATCTGCATAGCTCTTCTGCCTATCATGTGCTACCTTTACATTATTCTTTATAACTTGCATTTCCTTTTCCATGTCCGCCAACATATTCAGTCCAATCAACACCCTGTTAACTGGATCACTCCAACTGACAGGAGTATTACAACTTCGCCCATACAATGCCTCAAACAGACTCATCCTCAAATATTCTTGATACCCATTGTCATACACGAACTTTACCAGTGGAAGGTACTCTTCCCACTTCCATTGATGATGCATCACAGACATCCTCAACATGTCCTCCAATATCCTGATGACCTTCTCTATTTGTCCATCTGTCTGTAGATGATAAGTTGTACTGAAGGCCAACTTTGTGCCATAACCTACAACCAACTCCTTCCAAAACTTGGAAGTGAACTTTGCATCCCTGTCTAACACAATCTTCTTTGGAACACCATGCAATTTGACCACATCTCTGATGAATACCTGTGCTACATCGCTAGCTAAGATTGTAGACTTCGCTAGAATGAAATGCACAACCTTTGTCAACCTGTCCATAGTAACCATGATGGAATCATGTTGTCTCACTGTCCTCAACAAACCTGTGATGAAGTCCATGGAGATGACCTCCCATTTCCATTATGGGATCGCAATCGAATGTAGCAGTCCACCTAGATGTTTACACTTTGCTTTCACACGCCGACAATAAAAACACCTAGCCACAAACTTTGCTACATCCCTCTTCATATTCAACCAATAATAAAATTTCTTCACTGCGGTCAATGTCTTCTAATAACCTAGGTGACCTGAATATGGTTCCGCATAAAACTCTCTCAAGATCACCTTCTTGAGCTCACTATTGTATGGCACATATATGTTGTCTTTGAATCTAACCAATCCATCTGCCCTAAGACAATAGTTCACATCATGTGCACCTGTACCTATACCTATACCTGTACATGTACATGTACCTATACTACCACATGTACCTATACCATTACTCTGCTACAACCTGTGCATAATCTTCATATACCTGACATCTTGCTGACCTGCTTACAAGATCATATCCTGTAAGTCTCTCCCATAGGAGCTCATAGCTGCTAAGTGATTTACCTGTATCTACCTGCTGAGAGCATCTGCCACCTTGTTTTCCTTTCCACTGATGTACCTGATCTCGAAGTCAAACTCACTGATCTTGGCCAACCATCTAACTTGCCTGGCATTCAGATTCTACTGGTCAAACAAATATCTCAACCCAATAAGATCACTCATAAGTACAAACATCCTACCAAGAAGATAGTGCCTCCACATCTTCAATGCATGTATTATCACTGCTAACTCCAAATCATGTGTTGGGTAGTTCTTCTCGTGCTTGTTTAGTTTTCGTGACTCATAGCATATGATCTAAAATAGATGAGATTAGTAATGTTGTGCTAATTCCCCATTCATAATAAAACCTAAAATGATTATCATTTGCTTATCAAGTGCTTAAGGATTCAATTAACTGATTCCCATGAGAGTTTCTTATGAAAATGTTAAGAATAATTTAAGATAAAATATATGTTGAACAACAACAAAATAATAGCAAAGAACATCAAAATACAACACACAACAAGCACATGATAAAGGAGTTCACTGCTCTTGAGCTACGTCTCCTTGGTCCAACTTCCAATGGCTTGTTCCTCTCTGTTATGCTCAAATTACAACAAAATTGTGTTTATAATGCTCAAATGCCTTTGAAACCTGTCTCAACGAGTTCAGAATACTCAAAAATGGCTATCTAGCCTCTTTTTTGCATCCCATTTGGATAAGAACTGAAGAAGTTATGACTTCTCCTAGTTCTCCCACTATTTGTTCCACAAATTGCTCCAAAACTGACCAAAAATCCCATTTCCAATCTAAAATATGCTAACAAAGCAATAAATTTGATGCATGGTGGGCTATATCTTGTCGGCCATATCACAAAACGGAATTAGCAAGTGTTGCGGCCTCGTATGGAATGATAACACAATGTGATTGCAATATTGCAGACCCGCTGGGGATAATTAACTACAACATATAAAATCCCGCGTCCACAAGCTGTCACTCATCGCAATCGACGAAGTTCAGAGGCCAAAGGTTTTGTTAACATGGGAACACTGCGATTGTGGTATTGTGGACCTGTCGGGGTATTAAACTGTGTCATATAAAATTTTCGCGTCTGGGGTCTTATCGCTCATCACAATCGGCAATCGGCTACGGGCTCTTAACACAACAAAATGTTGCAATGTGATATTGCAGACCCGCTGTGACATTAAACTGTAACACAATAAAGTATCATGTCCGAACAGTCATCGCAATAGGAACTTTATCAGTGGTAACAAATAACAGCAGGGTTTTTGGTGCGATATGCGATTATCTCAAATTGCAACCCAACCTGTCAGGGACCGATCCTTGTCCTACGTCCTTTGTTTTTCCCTGATATGCGATATGTGGGACCCAGTGGCAACCTGCCACTTGGCACTTCCCCATTCGCTGGGACCCTTGTCATGTCATCCAATCCTGCCACATAGACAAGTCAAACTTGAACTTTGACTTGCTCTAACTTCTACATACGAACTCGGATTTGAGTACCATTCACATCATTGGATTCAAAATGACGAGCTCTTCAATCTGAAGCCAAGTTTGACAAGATTCTGACACTTTGATTTTTGAGTATAATTTTGAGCACTTGGTCACTCCTCCCCACTGGAAGCCTTTTGGACCCTAAAAGATTTATATTTAGTTATTGAATAGATGAGGATATTGTTACCTCACCTTTTCCACTTCAATCCATTTGGCCTTTGATGGATGTGTACCTTTGAGACCCACCCGAAGATAATCAATACTTCCCCTTTTAGTTGTCCTTGTCCTTCTGTCAAGTATAGTGTCTTGCTGAAGCACATCAAGGAATTCTGGACAAAAGTCTTCAATAGATGGAATTTGAACATTCTCTCCTTGATCTTTAATCAAAGGAGGTTCATACAATCTCAAATTTTCAACATTAACAATGGAATAGATTTGCATATATGAAGGAAAATCAAGCTTGAAAGCATTATTACCAATATTTTCCATAATTTTACATGGACCATAACGAATTGGTTTCAGTTTTTTACCTTCACCTTGAAGCCTTTCCTTGCTAATGTATAGCCAAACTTCATCACCTACTTTAAACTGATGATCGACACGATGCTTATCATGTATTGCCTTATACTTGCCTTGACTCTTTTCTAGTTATTCTTGAACTGTTTGGTGAATCAACTGAATTTGTTCAATGAATTTCTTTGCTCTTTCTATGTCACTATGTCCATCTATAGCTACATCTTTCTCAAACATGAAATCCAAAGGCGATTTAGGGAAATAACCAAGACATGCCTCAAAAGGTGAAGTTAGAGTAGAATAGTGTTTTGCTAGGTTGTAAGCATGTTGAATATAATGCAACTGTTCATCCCACAACTTAGGATGTTTGCTACAATATCCTCTTAGCAAATGAATAACTGTCTTGTTAACCACTTCAGTTTGACCATCTGTTTGTGGATGAAAGGTTGTACTTTTCTTCAACTTGGTCTCCATCAAGTTCCATAAACTTGACCAAAAATTCCCAACAAATCGAGAATCACGATCACTTACAATAGAAGTAGGCAATCCAAAATGAACCCATACATTTTGAAAGAAAATTTTAGCTATTTGTTCAGCTGTAATTTTCTTTTTACAAGGCATTAATCTGCACATCTTTCTGAACTTATCCACAACTACATACAAATAATCATGACTTTTCTTTGATAAAGGAAGACCTCCTACAAAATGCATAGAAACACTTTCCCATGGTAGTGCAGGCATAATCCTAGTTTCCTATTACTAGGCTTATTGACTACACATAGTGAACAACCTTTGATAAAACGTGATACACTTCCAAGCATACGAGGCCAATAAAAATACCTTTGAATATTTGCCATTGTTTTACTTACACTGAAATGTCTAGGAATAAGAGAAGTGTGTGCTTCCCTTGTGACATTTACTCTCTCTCCCTATGGAACACAAAGTTTTCCCAAATGATACAACAGATTATCATGTACATGGTAGTTTAATTCCTCAACCTGGTGGCCTTGACTCAAGTTTAAATATACCTCTTGAAAGTCAGCATCTTGTGCGAATTGTTCAACATAACTTTAAGGCATAACATAATGATTCTTGAGTAAAATGGCTACATTAATAATTGGTCTAGGAAGCATATTAGCAACCCTATTATAAATACCTTTCTTGTACCTGATTACCAAGTGGAATTGCTATAAAAATCCCATCCAACGAAAGTGCCTTGATTGTTTCAATTTGGTTTAAGATTGTAGCTATTGCAGAGGCCGATGATTGGTGTGAATAATGGCTTCTTTTCCCACCAAGTAATGCTTCCATTTCTTCACACTTTGTACCAATGCATAAATCTCTTTATCATACGTAGGATAATTAATAACAGCAGCATTAAAAATCTGAAAATGAAATGAAACGGGCTTACCATGATATAAAAGAACTGCACCCATGGCGTAGTCGCTTGCATCTGCTTGTATTTCAAATGGTTGTGTCAAATCCGACAATGCTAAAATTGGGGCTGAACTGATCTTTTGTTTCAAAGCATCGGAGGCTTTTTGTTGTTTGCCTCCCCACTGGAAGACAACCTTCGCGCTGGTCAAAGCATGTAGTGGAGTTGTTATGGAGGAGAAGTTATCAATGAATTTCCTCTAGTATTGCGCTGCTCTTAGAAAACTCATTAGTTTTGTGATTGATTTGGGTATTCGCCAATTCACAATGACCAAAACTTTAGAGGGGTCAATCTTTAGCTCACCTCATCCAACTATGTGACCCAAATACGCTAAGGAAGTTTTCCTGAATTCACATTTAGACATCTTCAGAAATAACTATTCTTTTCCCATGATATCCAAAACTTTCCTCACATGCTTGACATGATCTTCTCGTAATTTGTTGAATATCAAAATATCATCAAAATAGACAATTACAAACTCATCAAGAAATGATCTTAAAACATCATTCATAACTCTCATGAATGTAATTGGAGCATTGCAAAGACCGAAAGGCATGACCAACCACTCAAACTATCCTTGTTTGGTTTTAAAAGCAGTCTTCCAAATATCCTCCTCAGTTATTCTTACTTGATGATATCCACTTCTCAAGTCTAATTTAGTGAAATATTTTGCATTTTTCAACTGATCTACCAAATCATCTATTCTAGGCAGTGGTATCGATTCTTTATGTAATCTTATTCAAAGCTCGATAATCTACACACATGCGCCAGGTTCCATCTTTCTTGGGTATCAATACAATTGATGAACCACATGGCAAAAGTCGAGGGACGAATTACACCTTTATCTAACAATTCCTAGACTTGTTTCTTAATTTCTAAACTTTTCAGAATTGACATTCGATACATACCGATGTTTAGGAGTGGACAGTCCTACTGTAGCTAAATTTCGTGTTGAATTCCTCTTTTTGGTGGAAATCCTTTTGGTTCTTGAAACATGTCTCCACATTGATTGACCACATCAACCAATTCAGCTTTCAACTTCATATCACAACCTACAAAGGATTCTTGCTCCATTCCATTCTTATGCTTGATCATAAGGAGCACGAGACTCTTGCTGAAATTAACCAGTCGCTTCATTTTCCCTATGCTTGTTAAAGACAGACCAAGCTTTCTGTGATGGGCTCTCACAATATACTCCACTCCGTCTTTGAACAAATGATATTTGTTCTCAAATCGGTGGAAAACAACTTTCTTATCATACAGATACGAACTTCCCAACACAATCCCATAAATATCCAATGGCACAACGTCTAATTCGACTTCATCGATGAAATTGGCAGTGATTGCAAACCTGAAAACTCATTTCCGTGTGATCTGCAAATTGGCATCCTTGGTTATCCAACCCAACGGATACAGTTTATGATGAGGCATGGTTTACAGATTCAAATTCTTGACCAAGTCTGTAGAAATTAAATTTGTCTAAGATCCATTGTCAAACAACATATCAATCTTGGTGTGTTTGGAAATAACTTTGATATGGAACAACTCAATTCTGTTTTCCTCATTTGAAGCATTGTTGGAGTTATTGGTTGTGTTTGTGCTTACCACGACTTTCTCTTTGCTTGCTTTTGCAATGGCTTTTTCCTTAGTGACTGTGGCTGCAATATTTGCTTCATCACCTGAGTTGGAACCCAAGTCTTGTTGTGCAACAACGTTTGCCCTCTATTTCCCTTTATTGCTAAATTTTTTCAGTCATAATTTTGGATGAAGCTTCCAGCAATGCAATTCATCATAGCCCTCTTTGGAACAATTCTTGCACACACGTTTCTCCCCTTCTTTCTTAACATAAGCATTTTTTTCTTCTTTCCTTTAAATTTCTTCCCTTTTTCACCACTTTGAAATGGCTTCTTCTTACCTTCTTCTTATACATTTTTCCCTCTTGCTTCGAGGTGTGTAGCTTGAACACAAACCTCATCAAGATTCGTGGGACTAAACATAAGAATATGTCAAAGATAGCTATGTAACCCTGCTATGTATTTTAGCAAAGTATCTTGTGACTGTAAGTCTACTCCTAGCATAAAAGCTATTTTCCTAAACTCTTGAGTATACTCTTGCACATTTTGACCTTTTAACTGTCTGAAATTTTTCCAATTCATGATAGCTTTTCGCATATGAGCTAAAGGGTAGAACTGTATTTTTATAGCAACAATGAAATCATTCCAAGAAATAGAGATCTTACCATGTTTTTTAATATCGTCTTGTGTCCTTGGTTCCCACCATACAAGTGTTGCAGCCTCCATTCTCAATGAAGCCAATTGAATTTTGATGTCATCCTCTTGAAGGTTTTGAATTCTACAATATACCTCCAACTGACAAATCCAGCTATCCAGCTTCTCTGCATTCACTTCACCGTTGTACATAGGCAACTCGAATTTAACATCAAGCTTTAGAAAAGGCGATTTACCAGTTCCTTTCGAAGAATTATGATGAGTATGAGGAGTGGTGGTATTAGTAGAAGAGGGTGAAGATGCTTTCGAAGAAGAAGATGAAGAAGATGGTGGAGATGGTGGAGGTTTTCCTCCATTCCCATTACCTCCTCCCAAAGAGCCTTCTCCATTGGGAGGCTTGGAACTTTCTCCTTGCATCCTGCTATTCCTCTCTTCATATAGGACCTTAACCATCTCTGTCATATCAAATAAAGCCTTTCTCAAGGTCTTCTCATCTTCTGTCATGATAGGTTCTCCTTCATGAGACATGATCTCAGGAGATTCAACTGCAACTTCTGCAACTTGAGGATGTACTAGTGTAGAAGACTTTGGCAACCTTGCTCTTCTTCCACTTGAACCAACTTCAGGGCTTTCAACTAGCTTTCCTTCACCTCATTTGAGTTTCAACCTTGTAAGCATTACATAAACTTGCAAACAATTAAATCCTTCTTTCATAAAGCAAATCTAGTAAGCAAAACCAGTGCTCTGATACCAACTTGATCTGAAATAGAGCAGATTAGTAATGTTGTGCTAAATCCCCATTCAAAATATAACCCAATATGATTATCATTCGCTTATCAAGTGCTTAAGGATTCAATACTTTTGCTTAATTAACTAATTCCAATGAGAGTTTCTTATATGAATGTTAGGAACAATTTAACATAAAAATATATGTTGAACAACATCAAGATAACAACAAAGAACATCAAAATACAACACACAACAAGCACATGATAAAGGAGTTTATCCCTCGTGGGCTACGTCCCCTTGGTCTAGCTTCCAATGGATTGTGCCTCTCTATTATGCTCAAATTACAACAAAAGTGTGTTTATAATGCTCAAATGCCTCTGAAACTTATCTCAATGAGTTCAAAATACTAAAAAATGGCTATCTAGCCTCTTTTTGCATCCCATTTGGATAAGAAATAAAGAAGTTATGACTTCTCCTAGTTCTCCCACTATTTGTTCCACAAATTGCTCCAAAACCGACCAAAAATCCCATTTCTACTCCAAAATCTGCTAGCAGAGCGAGAAATTCACCGCATGGTGGGCTATATCCTATCGGCCGTATTGCAAATCGCAATTAGCAAGTGTTACGGGCTCTTATGGAACAACAAAACATTGTGATTGCAATATTGCGGACCTGCTGGGGATAATTAACTGCAACATATAAAATCTCGGGTCCGAAACCCATCGCTCATCACAATCAGCGAAGTTCAACTGCCAGAGGTTTTGTTAACACGAGAACAATGTGATTGCGGTATTATGGACCCGCCGAGGTATTAAATCGTGTCATATAAAATTCTCGTGTTCGGGGTCTTATCGCTCATCACAATCAGCTGTGAGCTCTTATCACAACAAAATGATGCGATGCGATATCACAGACCCGCCAGGACATTAAACTGTAACACAATAAAGTATCACGTCCGGGCAGTCATCGCAATTAGAACTTTATCAGTGGTAACAAATAACAGTGGGGATTTGGGTGTGATATGCGATTATCGCAAATCACAACCCAACCCACGCGGGGGCCAATTCTTGTCCTGCATCCTTTGTTTTTCCCCGATATGTGATATGCGGGACCCAGTGGAAACCTGCCACTTGGTGCTTCCCCATTCGTTGGGATTCTTTCCATGTCATCCAATCCTGCCACATAAACAAGTCAAACTTGAACTTTGACTTGCTCTAACTTCTGCATATGAACTTGGGTTTGAGTGTTGTTCACACCTTTGGATTCAGAATGATGAAATCTTCAATCTAAAGCTGAGTTTGACAAGATTCTGACACTCTTATTTTTTAGCATAATTTTGAGCACCTGATCAACATACAACTTGTCCATCCTGCATCAGGACTCCACCAAGTCCTCTCTTGGAAGCATTTGTGCACACTAAAAAATCTTTGTCCAGATCTACAATCTATAGCACTGGTGCATGTATCAACAATTGCATACGCTGCTCAAAATTAGCCTCACGCTCCTCTGTCCATTCAAACTTCTTACCTTTCCTCTGCAATGATGTAATAGGATAAGCAATATGGGAGAACTTCCTCATGAACCTCTTGTAATAGATTTCCAATCCCATGAAAGATCTCACCTCATCCACATTCTTGGGAGCTACCCACTCCATGATGGCCCTTATCTTTTCTAGATCTACTACGATTCCCTCCTTGGAGAAACATTTTCCCAAGTAATGTACCTCTGTCTGAAAGAAACTACACTTGTTGAGCTTAGTATACAATTGATGCTCTCTCAATAACCTCAACACTATTGCTAAATGCTCGGCATGATCTTCCTCATTTTTAGAATATACCAATATGTCATCAATGAACACAATAACAAATTTACCCAAATACGATGCAACACACTATTCATCAAGCATATAAATGTAGTTGGAGCATTATTCAAATCGAATGGAACTACAACACACTCATAATGCCCATACCTAGTACAAAAAGTTGTCTTGTAAATGTCCTCCTCTTTGATGCGTACCTGGTGATATCCTGACCTCAAGTCGATCTTAAAGAACACTGCTACTCCCTTTAGTTGATCAAAGAAATAATCAATCCTCGATAATGGATACCTGTTCTTAATAGTCACTTTGTTCAACTGCCTATAGTCAATGCATAATCTGAGAGTTCCATATTTCTTCTTCACGAATAATACCGGTGCACCCCAAGGTGATACACTTGGTCTAATGTATCCTTTGTCCAAAATTTCCTTTAACTGCAACTTAAACTCAACTAACTCTAGAGTGCTCATCCTGTAAGGTGCTTTTGATGTTGGAGTTGCCCCTGGCACTAACTCAATATAAAAGTATACTTCCCTATGAGGTGGCAACTCTGAAATCTATTCAGGAAATACATCTTGAAACTGTTGTAGAACTGGGTACCTATTCAAAACATCTGCATCCTCAACTTCCTTACCTTTGTCACTTGAAATATGAACTGCAAATAACACACACCCTTTCTTGCGACTATGCTTTGCCTACATATTTGTCACCATCCTAACTGATGTGGCATTCTTCTTTCCTTGCAAGACTCTTGGTTCCCCATTGTCATCAACAAACTCAATGGCTTTGTCATAACAATTTACCTTGGTTCTATGAAGATACAATCAATCCATGCCCAACATCATACAGTATGATCCCAATGGTAATACATTCAAATGTGTTACGGTAGGCATACCATTCAAATCAAATGCACAATCTCTTACCCAATGATGAACTCGCTTCTTTGTATCTATATCCAACTGCACTAACCAATATTTTGCATGCAATTCCTTACTCAAACCACAACTTATCCACCAAGTCAAGACTAGCATATATATAATTAGATCTAGGGTCAATCAAAATAGAAATAACTTGATCACAAAGCTTACCGTCCATCTCAATGATAGATGTCTGATGGTCTGCCTGCTTGTTATCCAATGCTACATAAATACGAGGAACGTTCTAATCAACATCCCCAATAGTCTATGTCTCCTATGCACTATATATCTGAGGCCTACCACCCTGATTTTGTGGGTTATCTCTCTTAAGATGCTCCTTACCGCATGTCCAACTCTCCAACCGACTAGTACCATCACCTTTATGGTGTTGTTGTGACCCATGTCCCTGTTTAGCTGCATTGAACCTCTTTTAAGGTGCCACATTTTCTTTCTCATCTACATTTTGAGGCCTTGTTCTTTTCGGATGCCATTGACCTTTACTTTTGTCTTTTCCTTTCCATCCTTGTTGAGATTCATTCTTACGCTTTGAATGTTCATAGCAATGCTTCAAGTTCCCAATAACTTCCTCAAGTGATTGAGGCTCATCATATTCGATCCGATATCTAAATGCTAATGGAAAACCACTGAAAAATCGCTAAAATTTATCCTCCTCATCTTTAAGATACGTTACATACCTCAATAGCTCTAGAAACTTGGTCGTGTACTCTTCATCTATCATTAATCCCATCTTTAGCTCATAAAATTATTTGGACTTATTGTCATAGTACCTTTCTGACAAGTATCTCTTCATGAAAAGCCTCTTGAATTCATGCCAACTCAAGTCATATGTCCTAATGTCTCTAACCTGCTTCACATCTTCCCACCAAATGTTTACATTACCTTCCAAGCTGAAGATCGCTACTCTAGCCTTCATGTTATTTGTGTAATTATTCAACTCAAAGAATTTATTCATCCCAAGTATCCAAGCCTCTACATCTTCCGACTTCTTCACATTTCCATCAAAAGTAGGTGGCATTGCTTTCTTAAACTAATATGGCAAGTATCCCCTATCACTCCTCCTGTAAGGATGATAACGATGATGATCATGATGTCTATCAGAACTAGAACTAGAATAATACTTGTATCCATCACCTCTCCTATTCAGAGTATCTAACAATATGCCATATCTAATACTATCATCTCTTTCTGAAATGTGACCATCATGAGACCTACTGCCACATGCCCCATTATCTCTGTCCTTTTGTC
Organism: Pinus taeda; assembly: GCA_000404065.3. Classification (NCBI taxonomy): domain Eukaryota; kingdom Viridiplantae; phylum Streptophyta; class Pinopsida; order Pinales; family Pinaceae; genus Pinus; species Pinus taeda. The sequence goes on along the minus strand of APFE030853670.1, from coordinate 163,508 downwards.
CATGGCTGATCCAAAGTGGCCCTTGTCACTACAATTCTGACAAATTCTGAAGAAGTATATCATTAACCTCTGCTTGTTTCTCTTGTGCTTATATGATTTGGTCATTGTATGCTTTACAACTCCTTATTTCTTCCTTCAAGATTCTCAATGTGTCTGCCAAATCATAAGAGTGCCCAACACCACGTGGCTCATCTAAATCATAGGGAGAGTCTTTGTAATCTACCATCTTGCTAGTCATTGATCTCTTTCCTGCAATGCATACTATGTCATCTAAACCAAATCACAATAAGGCAACGTACCTTATCATAATTCGGGGATGACACCTTGTCTGCAAGATCAACAAATCAACGTGATACATGTATAACATAATCATAATAACATATAGAAACATAACAGATAAACATATAACCATGCAACCATCATTCTAACTACAATCCAGTCATCAATGCATGGCCATATAAACTACACATATCATGACTACATGCATGACAACAACAACAATTACATCATTGTACACTTGACTACATGCAAACTTTAACATGCATAAGCAATGCGTAATCGACCACACACTCACATGAATGCATAAAATCAAGCATAAGTGAATAATACTTGAAACCAAGCTTGCATGAATGATACATGAAACCAAGCATACAAGAATGTAACCAAGCATACAAAAATGATACATGTAAGCAACATATAACAACATGTAACCAGTCATACACTCATGACAATGCATCCCACAATGTTGGGAACGGGATCCCCCAAGGACAATTTTGGGGCTAAAAGCCCATGTTTTGGTCAAATTTTGTAATAAACTTGTAAAGACTCCACATTTTGTGGTTACGGAGAGCGAAGGTGTCATGAGTCATAAAGGGTTGTCCGCCCTTATTTTTGTAAAGTAAAGTCAACTGTAAGAGATCTAAGTAGTTTTGGAGTCAGATAGGGAAGATAAGTCTTAGAGAGTCATAGCTCTGAAGTAAGAAGTCTAAGTCTCAGGTCGTAGTGTAGGTAGAGGCTCTGCAGCTGAGTGCGCAGAGGCCTAGGGTAGAAGTCCGCAGCTGAGTGCCCGGACCCCTGCAACTGTGTGCGCAAGGTGGATAGAGTCTGTAATCAGTCGGAAGATATCAATAAAAAAGAAATATTCCACAAATTCTGTGTCTTTGTTCCTGTTAATGCATCTTAACATGTTATGTATGAATTTCATTTATAATGCTTATATGATGCGCGAATGTATGTAATTACGTTGGTTCAATGAACATAAGTAAGAACATTTGTTTACGTGGTGCTAACTATAATTGTTTAATAAGATAAGTAAGACACTTAGACTAGTTTGGGGATCTCCACGGTACACTGCCCTAGCAGCGCGAAAGACTTGAGCCGTAGGTTAGGGCTGCGCGAAGGTCAATCGTACCCTTTCGCGGAGGTACTCAAGGGCGGAATAGAGGCTAGCTTGGCCAACCCCAGAGCCAAGTGACCTACACAAAGACAGGGATAAAAGGAATAAACTGACATCACAACCATCTCAGGGTGCAAAAACTTGGTTCCAACATCCCCCCATACTACTTTAGGCGAGACTTCGGTCTGCGCTCCGCGAGCTGATGTCGAAAGGGCGAGTAGTGTAGGGATTTGTTTGGCTACTTAACGTTGAACTTGGGTCAGGCCCCAACAAGCCAACACACAACAACAAATTCCACAGGGCGACATCACTACAACCATGATCAATACCATGCAATGCAACAAGCACATGGAATGAAAGTGTGAGAGACACACATGGAACTAACATGCATACATGACCAACACATAGCCCATCCAGTCTGAGGGGTGAACCATGCTCTGATACCACTCTGTAACACCCTCCTCCCACATCTACCCATATAATCGACCAACCGGGGTAAAGATGCGACGAGAGGCTACTATGATTATATTCAACCTCCTATGTGACCTTAAGGAAATGGAATCAACGGAAACACAACATACAAACCTTCCACATAAGCTACATGGCCCCTGAGAACCATCCCAGCTCTTCAGGTAGCTAACCCTGGGGTCCCGCTGATGTTTTTGACCACTTAACCTCTGGACGCTCTCATGTTATAGACCTGCTAGCGTCCAGGAAGCTCTAGACAATCTCATGCTATGGGCATGCCAACATCTAGGGACTATTTTGTCCAGTGTTGTGCTAGCGTCCCCGAGTTTTGAGCCACTTTTTCAAGCCAGGTCACTGCCCAGAATTGAATGACATCTCTAGAACAATAAAATAGCAGGGAAACAATTATGCAAAAGCAAATAATTGAACAAGCCCTTAAGCAGACCCCTACTAGCCATGACAAACATTTTGTCAAATATATCACACATATGTAATCTACAGGTGTAAATAACAGATTTAAGTGTAGGGATCTCATAATTATCCGAGAATCGCTAAGAACCATTGTTCCCTCATATAATTTGTTGCATTATATCTATTAGGTCATAAATACATTATCCATTCATTTACAAGTAAAAACATGATGCGGGCCATACATAGCCACTATCATAAAACACATACATAGCCAACATAATAGCAGCAGAAATACCAATGAAATCACAGTCATATGATCCATATATAAATCAATATAATACTCATAGAAATACAAGGAAAAATAACCTCTCATTAATGATGCAAAATCCAAACCTGGGCTGGGACTATTACATTCCACCCGACCATAGAATGGCTGAGCCAAATCTGTCTTCGGCCATTCACCCCCATTCCATATTCCAAGCATGAATGTGGGACTCAAACCAAAGAACCAACCAGGGCATCCCAAGGCTAAACCACCACACCCTCATCAATATAAACCAGGCTTTACCATAATCCATCCTGGATCACTAGGCCAACATAATAATCATGTCATAACAGACTTTACCATGATCTCCACCTGATCACTAGGCCAAACAAGCATGGATTCCATCGGATTTCTCCACCTACATCGTGAGGAATTTTCTTGTCTCCTAGTCTCTTAGGCTTTACCGCAATCCAAACCCGGATCGATAGGCCCTAAAACAAAACCCACTCTCCAAGCTTTACTGCATATCCCAAACCCGATATTATTAGGCCCAACGGAGAGAAAACTGCCTCTTGGATTTATCGTATATCCTGCCATTCACGGGCAAGGATTCTTAGGCCCACCGAGGCAACACAATCATGGCTTTACTGCAACCCACAGTCTGGTTGAGGGGTCGCTAGGCCAGTGGCTTTACCGTGATCCATAGTCCGATTCAGGGACAACTAGGCCATGTGCTCTATCATTCAGAGATCCACTTCACTCAACTTCGAATCCATCTAACAATCTAGCTCAACCAAAACAAGAGAACCCCATCACACCATGGTTACTCGAAAATGGTAAGACTAGGTCGAAAACACTGTTGCACCTGGAAAAACCCATGCCATAACAACAAAGAACCACATGCAATACCATGCATGCCAAATCTAGCAAGGAAAATACACATGCAAATCAATACCTGCAAAAAATCCTACTACAGCTGCTTGATCTTGCCTTTCCCTGCTTGATCGTTGCTTCCTCTTTCCTTCTTTGCCTTTCTTGATCCAATACCAAAATGCTCCAAGAAAACTCTAATTGTCCAAGAATGAGAGAGAGAGATAGAATAACGAGAGAACTCCAAAACTGAACTGACAAAAGTTACCAATTGATCCTCGTAAGCGTTTTTATCATTGAGGCCTCTATTTTCTTCAATTTGCATTATTTTCCTTCATTTTCCTCCTCACGTGCAACCTGTAACCTTTCACCTCCCCTTTCTCCTAATTCCGATTATTTTCATAAATAAATGTGCCAAAAATTGCATTTTGCCTTTCCAAAGCCTCAACCATTGCCTTTGCCAATTTCCTTAGCCATAATAAACATATGAACACCCACACTAGGATGTTTTGCCCAACATTCAACTTGGAATAAGTGTCCCATCAATCATGGTTATTATTTTTGCTTTATTATTTTTTATTACATGGAATTTTCGCCAGGGATGTTACAAGATCATTACCTTGATATGGGGGCCCACAATATTCGGTAGCAGGAGGATCAATGTCATTCATATATTGAGGAGGGCAGAGCAGTATTGATAGCAGAGCAGGAGGCTCAGTAGCATAGTCAACAACAACACAATTTTCCCAGTAGACAGTTGCAGACACAGTTGATTCAATTTATTTTGTTTGGATGTTTTTTAGTTGCAATAGCAACAACAACAGTGACACGAGTTGCATGTAGAACATTCCAAAGGTATTGAATTAGGATAGAGTTGAATTCCTTTCTTGTTGAGAGGGAGTGTTGAAAATAACAACAAGAAATGTTAAAAATAACATCAGGAAGAAAAAACCTAATTTAATTTGTCCTTGAATTAAATTGTAATTCCACATCTAATGACAACATGTAATAGTTAACTAAGTTAATTGACTCAGTTGGCTTAGTTAATTCGAGTTAAGGGTCTAACTTGAGTCATGTAAAGTGTTACCTACTTTTTAGGAGCCCTAGTTGAGTTTCTTTTGAGTTGTAATTATCTAATTCAGTTTAACTTATTTAAATTCAATTAAACTAGTTCCAACTGATGGAGGAATTAGTGGGAGATCCAGTAGTGAGGTGTAACCTGCAGTAGTGGGTGTAACCAACACTGATCAACCAGTGAACTGAAGATTCACTCATAATTAACTCATGCATGTAAAATTAGAGAAAGACTGAGTTGAGATTGGAGTTCAGGGACAATGTACTATCAGTTGTATAATCATCCAAAGTGTACAGGCAGTGCATGCAATCAGAGGAAGGCCTATGAGGATTGCGCAATTCATATTTGTGGAATTACCCAATCAAATATGGGCTAATTCCCTAGGAAAATGCGCAAGGAAATAGTAGCTTGGCAGGCAGCAGAATAGGCTAAGTATTAGCTTGAACTTGTCTTGGAAGCAGTGAGATAGATAGAGATAGTGCAAAGATTGTTCAGGCTTGAGAAAAGCATTGTAATCTTCTCATATTTTTCTGATTAATGCAATATACATATATCAGGTTTTTTAGTTGTGGCTTTCCCAAGAAAATGATTGTGTTATGTGTGATTGAATTGTTTATCTTTTATGCTTCATGATTTCATCGATTGTTTATTGTTTCCACTGGTGAGTAGAGTAGATTCAAGTCAATTGTTTTAGCATATTATAATATGCAGTTTGAATCTACAAGGAATTTCTACAAGAAAAATGGTATAAAATAACTTTAATGGGCCACATTCATCCAATTTGCCCAAGATTTTAGAATTGAGTTTGTGCTCACACATTTTCATTTGACTATATATAATGACAAGGCTCTGCTTTATAGCATGATGAGTTCAACAGTGTGGAAGCTTGTGAAAATAGGAAAGCCAAAGGAAGCAAAGACACGTGGAGAGCATGAAGTCAATATATTAATGTTAGCAAGATCATAACTAGGGCAATAAAATAGGTAAACCTACTTTTGTCTTGCTAACACTTCAATCAAAGTGAAGAGGAATGGGTAAATAAATGATTTGACTTCAAAATCCTTGTAACTAGTAAATAAATTTTAATGATGTCCACCTTTAATAACTCATATCATCCATGTCATGAAAGAAAGTTTTTTATACTAATGTTCACCATAAATAACCTATTTCATTTTTATCATTATAACATGTATATGTATGTATATTGAAGGCAACACCACGGAATGCAAAAGGCATGCCTTAAAACAAATATACAAGCAATAGTTATTTGATAAGCATACCCAATACAAAGCAACACTCAATTTGATATAGTTGGTGCCCATGTCGATAATTATGATACCCAAGTTATATGTATATTATCCTCAGCTAAGGTGGATACTTACTGACAATCCAGTTGTATAACATGGCATGGTATTTGAAGATGAAATCCCTGCTAGAGCTACAAAATGTTTGATGAGGAGTAGGAATTGAAAAAACTCATCCGGAGTTGCTAGTTATAACGTTAATTAGCGTTATAAAAAATTGGGATGTAGTGCAGTGCCTAGTCATTATATGAGAGCGTACTATGTAGGAGGTTCTCATAAATACCTATGCATAACAGATCATCCGCAAAGTGATTAAAGTGTATTTTAAGCATAACATGTTGAATAAAAATAAAATAAATTTGAAATGACTCAATGGACCATCTGGGCCCTCACATGAGAGCTACGTGCCTCACCACTCCATCTCCATAACATAGCATGGAAGCCTAAAGCACACCACTCAACATTACCACTTAACATTGCATCATGTTAATATGCCTATATGGGGGCATATGGTTGTCTCACCCATAGTATTTGTGTCAAATTGGACTTGTGGAAGCCAAAACCTCACTGAGTTAAGCTCATATTGCTATTGCTAGAACCTTTATATTATTGGGGTATTCATTGATCGCAGGACGGTGGAGCTTTCCTCTCCAGCAACAATTACCCATCGTGGGGCAAGAAATCTGAGCAAGAAATCCAGACATCTCGAACCCACAACCTGCGATGTTTGTGTTGTGCCAAAAATTGTAGGGATTTTGAGTTAAAGAAATCCAAATGGTTCAAACTCACAACTTTCCCCTTCAGTCGAACCCACAAATTGCCAAAAACACAAACCTAGCAATGATTTTGCCAAAATATACTAGGACTTGCGTTGTAGAGTTTGTTGGTGGATCTATTGTTGCCTCTGCAACTATTGGTGCTTGGTGATCGTTGGACGGTGAATTCTTCATGTGAGGTAATTAAGGTAGATATGATTTCATGACTATTAGTTATTACCAGTTTCAATAAATCCATGGGGGTGGGGGCTTTTTGGTCTCTACCTAGAAATCATTTGAAAAAATATAGAGGGAGCTATTGAAATTAAAACGCTATATTGTAGAGGAAATTTAAAATACGTTACTCATATTGAAAATCAAAACCCAGTAGAGAAGGCTTCAACATCTATCATTGAATCAACTAAGAATGAGTACGGGAAATAGAACGAAGAGTTAGTAAAAAAGGGGTTTGCTTCATTGACTACCACCCTTCTAACTAGGGCTTAGGGGCTTGCTTCAAGCTGGTAAGACTCTCAGGACAAAAAAATGAAGCAATGGAGGGAGAGGACACAACACCATAGAAAGAATGTGCTCTACTTGCTTGGTAATTACACATGTACTTGAAACTTAAATTTTATTTTGTAAAAAAAAAATTAAAATACCCCACTGCTATTGAAAAAGGGAGAGCAAAAGCTTTAGAATGAATGATTTTACATATGATTTTGCCTTGGTTATTTCTTCATAGGGTTTGCACTCTTAAGCTTAGAATTTTGAGGAAGCTCATGTCTCGACGATAATAATCGTGGAAGCAAGATTCGAACCCACACAAGAAAAAATAAGTCGGGCATGTTGGAATCAGTTTGGCTGATATGCATTGTGGGCTTGCTTCAAGCTGGCAATACTTTGAGGACATAGAAGTGAAGCAATGGAGGGAGAGGACACAACACCATAAAAAGAACGTTCTCTCCTTACATGGTGATTACACATGTACTTACAAGTAATTAAACATGTCTAGTGCTGCTTTCTTTGCTTCTACATCTGTCAAACAACCAAACATAACTAGGGCCCCAATAATCTAATGCTCAAGTTCACATATCCCTGAAAATATTAGGGTCACCCACAAAACAATTTGCAACTCCAAATCCAATAATATAAGGCTTAAGTTCTCATATCCTTGAACATGTTTGGGTCAACTACAAAACAATTTGTAACTCCAAATCAAATTGGCATATGAAATTAAATGAATGAAATACCTTTGTCCTTGGGAGGAAGGAGTAAAACTTGTATTCAACAGAACCCTCCCATCCTTGGCCTTCCCAAACCATTTTTGAATTGTAATTTAGCAGTGGTCCACCTCAGCAAATAGTCTTGTGTCAAATTTCTTTAACCCCTTCGAGAAATAGTACCTAGAACTCAAATCAGACCCAACTGTAGGGACACATGCATAGATCAGGGCCTCCTTCTGGGGAGCCCTATCCCTCGATAACCCAAATGATAGGTTTTGTATATTGAATTACGGGATGATGCATTGGTTCCTTCCCTTGTTAAATATATTGAATAAATGTGGGGTTCCTTTCCATAAATCAACTCCATGAAATGAAATAGGACTAGGGTTTTGTGCAAATTTACAAGGGTTGCCTTGGTACCCCACTCCCTCTCTTTGTCCTCCCTTACGCTGATAACCTCCCTGACACGTCTTGTAGATAACCAAGACCAAAGGTATCAGGGATAGAGTAAAAGATGGTAGCAAAGGCATACCGAGATATAAAAAATAGATTAATGTATGAATGACTTAAAGAATTCATGTACAAGTATTAATTTCATTACTAGATTTTACAAAAATATATAATTGTTTTCATGTCAGATTCCAGTGAAAACAATAAATATCACAGAAAGCAGGATTTGAACATGCACAAACAAAGATTACTTAAAACACTCGCTTGTACCTACACAACAAATCTAAAATCCGAATCCCACTTCAACTCTTACACATTTCTCTATCTCAATGGCTCCTCCCAACGCTCATTCCTCTGAGGACGAAGAGCCCAATTTGCAAAACATGCTAGATGAACTAATGCTCTCCCTGAAGCCCTTAGGCACATCCCTACCTACTTGGCTCTGGACTTGAAATAAGATAGTTGGGCTTAGGAAGGAAATAAATGCGGCAAGTTGGTAAGGAAGAGGCATGACCTCCATTCACGAACTTGAAAGAAGAAAGTAAGGGGCTGACAAAGCGTGCTTTAAGACTGAAGACAACAAGGATGCATGGGAAAGGAAAGAGTTTGTCCCTCTTACTAGTGGGATGACAGGTTCGCTGGAAGTTGGACCTGCCCAAAGACCAAAGTTCAAAGTTTTGAGTTGCAGAGCCTATTCCAAGCATGATCCGCCGATTTAGCCCATGACAACACATCTCAAATTTGGCAACCATGTGTAATCTGCATTTTGACCACATTATATACAAACACTTAATATTAATCAAGTAATGCTAACATTACTTTATTATGATTTTTTTTTGATAATATGGTTTCTTAAACTAAGTTTTGTGCCTCTCCACCTTGGGAAAAGGCCAAAATAAGAAGTCAAAATTCTTCATTGGCTAACCCAAAAAAAACCTTTGAGAAAAGATATATTAAAACACATATTTAAAACTTTGATTTTGTTGATTTGATATATATATATATATTTTAATGTTCACGAGACTAAAAGTAGTCTATGAGACCATTAGTTCTCTGCTTTTCGGCTTTTGCAATTCAATCCTTTTCTTATTCAAATTGATGATAAGCTGACCCAATTTTCCAACAATCCCCTCGCTGAAAAGAAAATGCCAAGAAACCGAATCTAACATATTCCCATAATTTTCTCTGGTGTCTTTGAATGCATCACATTCCAAAATGAAACGTTTTTCCAATTCCAAGCTTCTTTAGGTCTTTTCCACCATCTTGTTTCACATTGAAGTTTATGCGAGTTGGTTCTTAATTGAACAATAAGAACCTTTGCCCTCCATGGAATGCTAGCTCCAATGAACTCTTTTTGTTGTAGATCACAAGTAGGGTTGAATTCCTCAATGTAGTACTTCTTTCTACCCAATTCTTTTCCCCATACCTGTTTACGAAACTTCTCCATAACAAATTTCTTTAGCTCCTGCTATTTTTGGGACATGTATTGAGGTAGATATTCCATTTTTGCATCCATATGTAGTTTTGTTTCATCTTTGTTTTCTTTCTTTCACTCATGCCTTAATTGAAGATAACATTAGGTCTTCTACCTACTCCCATTTGCTCAATTCTTTATAGATATCTTATGAGCCACACCATAGCAATTGCTTTGATGGGAGTTGCTCCTGTTTCACTCAACATTATCTCATAAGGTATCAAACTTTTTTATTTTGAACTTGCTCATGATCAAGCATTTTTGGATTTTCTCAATTTGTTTCCATTTTGAGACAGGGGTGTTGCTAGCCCACAATTCAAACCCATATAGCCTTACTGGACAAACTAGAAGTCCAAAAAGCACTTTCATCATTTTCCAATCCCATAACTCTGCCTCTCTACATCTACTTTGAAGAGCATACAATGCTTTCCACCCTCTTAAAGTTCTCTTCTTTTTGCAGTCCTCCCATTCACCCTCTTAAAGTTATCTTCTTTTGCAGTCCTCCTATTTAAGTTTGTTGTTGAAATCAATCCCAAGGTACTTGTACTCTCTTCAAGAATGTTGTCTTCAAAGAAGAATGTATGCTAGCTCTGCTTCCTTTTATTAGAGAAAGTCAGTATTTTGGTCTTGCTAGTATTGACTTGCATCCCCTCTGCTCTACAAAAATGCTCAAGGGCATATAGGTGCATTTGCAATCCATGGGCCAATTTAGAAATCAATACAAGATCATCAACATATAAAAGAAGCTTTATCAAAACTCCCCCAACCAAACACCATCTCCTCCTTGCAGATTTAGCCTCTCTTCCAATTTATCAATATATAACCTAAAAAACATAAAGGATAAAGAGCAACCTTACTTACCTCCAATATCATTTCTAAAGTTTTCTGAAATAATGATTGAAGTTCTAATTTTAACTTTCTAGATCTTCATAAAATCTATGAACAACAACTCTATAACTCTGTTCAACTCTATAACTCTATAATACAAAAGAATTTTAAATTTTTTCATTTTACACCACAACTTATCTCTATATAGTGCTTTTATGACATCCACCGATGAAAACATGGCTTGTGGTTACTCAATAAAGTGGAAAATTCGCTTGAAACAACAACCTTAATGAATTACAAATTAGGCGAACTTAAACACAATCACACTAAAATAGCAAAGACCGTTCAGAACTTGAACCCTTTTGCCTTGCACTAGAAGAGCGAGCATACTATTTACATGCACGAAGGACGATATATATGCATAGAAAAGACAATGGCGGCAGCTTTCTGTTTGTTTACATGCTGTGCCTCTTCGTTCCGACCATTTCTGCACGAAATTTCTACCCATTCTCGCCCCATTTTAACTCATTCTCATCTCGGAATGGAGTTATATACTCAGAATCCGTCACAAGATTTCCCAGCCAGATACTTCAAAGCCTCTGCATTTTCAAATGTCAATGCGGGAAACCCAGCTTCTGTTTCTACCCCCACTGGGGGCCGGCGATTGTAGTTCAAGGAACGAGGACGAGGGAATGGAAGCCGTGACCTCTTTTGTGATTGGGAACGATATAACTCTGGAGGAATGGCAGGCATGGGGGACGTGTTCTCAGATTCCTGCCATGGTCAAGAAGACTATCGATGATTTGAATCTGTTGGAGCGCGAACTTGAAATTAAATTGAATTTCTGCACTCCTCGAGGGAAGCTCCAGGTTTGTCGATACATCCCGGTTCCATTGAATTTGTCCAATGTGTCGTTGATTATATTTTTTTCAATTTGCTTTTATGTCATATTTTGTGTATGGTTGTCTGGTTCAAGACGGTGATCGATTCTCTCAGGTTAATGTATTCAATATTTATACGTATTTGAAGTTTAAAACCCCTGAAATGCAAGTAATAGAATCCTGTAAGTACAATTTGTTGTTTAGGTGTTATTGGGATAAGTGTTTTGTCTTTAATTATTATTTTGAGTTAGCAAATCTCAGTGCTTAAACATAAGGCACCAATGTTCTTGAAAGGTCTGCATCCATAGCTTATAAATTTTTGATCACCAGGATCTATTCAAATTGTAAATTGTAAATTTGTGCCAACGAGGCACCCACATTCTCACCATGGCACGGGAAAGGTCTGCCACTTTCCGCTATAGCATATGATATTTTTTTCTAGCTTTTATACCTGCCAATTTAGCACGTCTTTTGTCTACACTGGGGCTTTGCGAGAGATGGGCCTTGAACCAGCGTCTCACCCGCTGCAATGCTCTGCCCTGCCACTTCTCCACCCAGGCTATATGCTGTTCTCATATTTAAACTAAAGCCGCTGCTTTTTTGTTGTTGTTGCAATTTTTGCCCTCTTGCTCTGCCATACCGATTAGACGTGCAAGATTATGGTCTGCCCATTTCAGATGTTCCACATGGCTTTTAATCAATTTCAGGTTTAGCATTTGTTGAGGTTGACCTCTTCGCTGCCTTGGCCAGCTAAGCGCAAGTCGTTTATTGCCTTGTCTGCCCAAGCTGGTATCATTTGCACCTTCCTTGGCTGATCAAGCACCTCTCGTTCGTGTCTACGTTGGGAAATCCCATGTTTTGGTGGCATTATGACAAGACTTTTTACTTTGCCTTCTCTACGCCAGTCATTGACTCGTCTGTCAGCAAGTCTTTTTGTTCACCTTCATCCTTGTCCAACATGGCATGGCCACAATAACATGCTCACATTATGTACTTTTCTCTGTACCATAAATAGAGGGCTTGTAGGGAAAATTAAGTGTTATAATTCCAACATTAAATCATCAATCTGGGACTCGTAAGCTTTGAGGCGCAAGTGCAAGTAACGCAGGATCAGAGCGTCTAATCTAAACTAACATCATGAAATCTGAAATCTATTCCTAAATTAAGTACATAGTTCCTATTCCTAATTTGAAACTAATCCATTGATAAAAACATGCTTAAGCAATACCAATCACTATTCAAGCAATTCTAATCATTGTTCAAACGAAATTAACTCTAATCAACATTTAAGAAATATTAATCATAACCCAAGCGACACAAATTACCATTCAAACGATTTTAATCTAAATGGAAATCTCAATCTAAATAATAAGATCTATTTAATCTAAGAACATGAATCTTGAATCAATCGAGATAACATCAAGCTTATGCTAAATCTCAATCCAACATAATTCACTTTCACTCAAACGATGTTAAACTAAGGCAATAATTCAAACAAGATTGCAACTGCTCTAATTCCCGGGATCACGCAAATCAATAAGCATTGAAACTTTAATCTTTCAATCTTCCCAACATCGCTTTGCAATAAGAATTTAAATAATCAAGATTAAATTGACATGCTTCAGATCTAATGGACTACAAAATAATAAATTATCCTCTCCTTAAACTTCTTTAATCAAATTCAAGAAAATACTCAAACATGAACGCATTAACCAACAATTCTTTCAATAACTAATTACAATTATAATGCATCTGTTAAGTTTAGGTATGTTCTATGCTTAGAGCAATTTAATTCACTTTTCACAGTTAGCTCAATATTTTTTCCAGATTAGCAATCACATTAGCATTAAAGTAAACTGCAGATAGAACATAAACATAAATCGCAAAAGACAAGCCAAGACAAGAGGACACAAGATGTGGCGCTAGCCAGGGACAAACCCCAATGTGGGGAAACCCTTGATCAATTTTTCTTATATGTTCTTCAATAGTTCAACAGAGAGATAGAGAGAGAGATAGTACATTTACAACATAAGTCAACACTTTGACTTGTCTATATAAGAGCATAGATCATCTCTAAGAAAATGATACATGAGATCAGTTGAACTTTGAAGACAAGCTGCTTCAACTGATTCTCCAAGGTGACTCCTTCACCTATCATTGTGCTGCATCTTGTCATCATGCTACACCTCACCGTGCTACATTATTGTCCCAGTGTTTGGCACTGTTGTACCTTGTGCCACTGCTGCACCATGCTGTCACCCATGTGCTTGCTGCACCATTGCTGCTTTGTGTACTCGCTGCACCAAGTACTATATTGCTATCCCAATGTACTTACAACACTATGTTTGCTGTTGTCCATGCTTTACCATGCTTATAGCTATCCCATGTGTCATCATGCTTGTAGCTGTCCTATTTGCTTGCTCCACCAAGCTTCATTGTTGTTTTGTGTACTTGTTGCACCAAGTACTATACTGCTGTCCCAATGTACTTGCAACACTATGCTTGCTGCTGTCCATGCTTTACCATGCTGCTACTGTCCATGCTTCACCATGCTTGCAACTGTCCATGCTTCACCATGCTTGCAACTGTCCCATGTGTCATCATGCTTGCAGTTGTCCTACTTGCTTGCTCCACCAAGCTTCATTGCTGTTCCATTGTCATCATTCTTGCAACTGTCCTATTTGATCATGTACAACTATACCGCTGTCCCACTGTAACACCTACAACACACTTAGATTTATGCTATAGATCTTGGCTATGCTTGATGGTAGATTAGGACTTCCCTTTGATAACATATAGGAGCTCCTCTTGACTTTAGATTAGGCCTCCTCTCCTAGCTGCGTATAAGTCTCCTCATTTGCTGTGGATCTAGCCTCCTTTAATGGCGGCCAAACCTCTCCCTTAATGGCTGCTAGAGCTCTCCTTCATCTGCAGCTAAGTCTCCATTTAGACCTGCGGCTAAGTCTCCATTTAGATCTGCGGCTAGGGCATACTTAAGGCCTCCTTATGACAACGGATTAGGGCAACGTATAAGGGCTCCTTTGGACAACATATGAGGGCAAGTTAGGGCAGCGAATGGGAGCCTACTTATTGTTGTTAGGGTATCCCTTTTGCTGCATCTAAGGGCTGTCTCAAACCCTTCTAGAACAGCGTATAGATTAGGGCATGATAGGACTGCGTTAGGGTCTGCTGCCCTCCTTCACCATGCTAAATCTCCCTTTCCTCTTGCGTCTAGGGCTTCTTCATTAGGGCATCATAGAGCCTAGGGCATTCCCTCTAGATAGCGTAGAACCTTTCTCCATTAGGGCAGCGTTATCCCTTAGGATCTCCCCTCTCACCAAAACCCAAAGACAAGTAGAGAGGAAGAGATCCCAAGTGAGTGTGTCCAAATGACTTTCAAGGCACCTCTATTTATACTAAAACGTTGAGCACATGTGGGGTTTATTTGTTTGCTGGCCGACCTTGACGAATTGTCCCATAACAAAAATAAATTCATATCTCCATGAATACTTATCGGAATCGGATGATCTTTAGATCAATCCTACACCTCTCAATGAGAGGGATCCAAGAAAAATATTAGCTGCCATTAATAAGATAACCCACATGTAGTTTGGCCCTAGTTGCCAATTTTAACACTCCCTCTCAACTAGGGAGAACTCCATCTGCTGATCCATATGTCCGACTGTGCTATCTTTGCTATCAGTGCTCTGCTGAACCATGAAGAAGAAGAATTGATCGAGAATGTCTCATACCATTCTCTACTGACACGAAGTCAGTTTTATTGATTCCAGATCAATATCACAAGAGAGTGTCTCAAACCACTCACGCTGATCCCAGATCAGTTCCATTGATCCCAAATCAATAACACAAGAGAGTGTCTCAAACCACTCATACTAATCCTAGATCAGTGGAGGTCATCCTAGCATAGGGAGTACGGTAGATACAACGATGCGTCCATCGATAGTACTACTATGGTCCCTAACGCCATTTCCCTGCTCATTGATTCGATGAAAGGTACTTCCCATGAGTCCCAGACTGCATGGGTAGGATGCCTTGACAAAAGAACTAATCATCCTATCCCAAAGTTGCCTAGGGGTATCATAGGGGAAGGCTGAGCCATTCACCCTGTACACAATGCACCATTAGGGGAGGGTGAGTCACCTTATGGTCTTGTGTTGCTCCAGTAAGTATCCCAAGCCCCCCAGAGCTCCCAGAGCTCAATGCATGCAACATGTAGGACCCTTATAAGAAGGTCTCTCAATGACTCCAAGTCGTTCGGGGACGTCACAAATTTGACCTTTCCCCGGGGCTTTGACAAAATGTCTGCGACCTGTACATCAGTCTCAATGTGATGGAGCCTTCTCGCTCATCGACGTACCATATCCTAGACAAGGTAGTATCTGATGTCTATCTGCTTGAGCAATCATCGAATACGGGATTCCTCAACAATCGAATCCCCCCTTGGTTGTCACATAGGATCACTGTGGTATTCATCATGTGTACAAACAACTCACTGAAGAGCTTCCACAACTAGGCAACTTCATATGAGATCATACTCATAGCTATGTATTCGGTTCCGACGGTGCTTATAGCAACCGACTTCTGCTTCTTGCTCATCCATGATATCGAAGCAGAACCCAAAGAGAACCAACACTGAGAAGTGCTCTAGTGATCCTCCACACTGCTTGCCTAGTCAACATTCGAATAAACATGTAGCTTCATATTTTCGGCAATGTATTTCAATCCAGGAGAGATTGTGCCCCAAAGATATCTCAGAAGATTCTTGGCACCAATCCAGTGAGGCTCAACCATATATAAGCTCATCATGCTAACTGCAAAACATATGTCCGGACGGAAGTTCACCAAGAACATCAATGCGAATGAGTTTATGAAACATAGAGGCATTTCCCAAATCAGGTCCGACATCACTACCATATAACTTATGAAAGTTAAGATCCTTGAGGTAGTCACGGGCTTGCAGTTTATCATTCCACATTCGGAATCCAACTCCCTCTTACATCTGTAAATGAGAGGGTCTGCACCTTTCAGAAATAGGTCATCCTCAGAAGGTGCCGGTATGAGAGGTCTATCATCCACAACCTTCAAACAAAGGTTTGGATTGGATTCACTCTTAGTGAATCTTAGCTTCATCTGACAGCTATCCTCTCATATCAAACCTGGGGTGTTTTGCTTCAAGCTATAAAGGGCTTTCTTCCACCTGCACACATGAGATTCTCAAATTCCTCAGGTTGTTCCGAACCCGTGGAACTACTACATGAGGGGAATGGTCCCCTTGTAAGATTTTCCTTTGGTACATATTAGACTTGTACTTTCATGCTTTTCTTGAATTCAGACATCCGAGTCACCATTTGACTCACATCGGGTAGAGCCCCATAAGTAGACCTCCGGTGCTATAGATGAGATATGTCAATTGACATAATCCCCAATGGACCATCCTGCAACTTGATACGAATTGCCAACCCTGAACTCAAAGATAAAAGCATCTTTGAAAATTCTATTTCCAAACACATACCTTTTTATCAATGAATGCCACCCTGTAACCTTTGACTTTCAATACCAAAGTGGACACCAGGTTCTTCTTGCGATCAGGTATATAAAAGAGATTATGTAAATGAATCGAGTTACCCTCATTCAATTGAGGGGTAACATTCCCTACACCCTTTTCGGGATAGGTGGCATCAGCTCCAAGTATAATCCCACGATTTTTTCCATCTCTACCAAATTAGAGAGAGCACCCTTCTATCCGATGAAGTGCCTTGAAGCACTACAATCAATAAGCCAGATTCCCAAAAAATCTGAAGGAGAGGGCCAATACAAGATAACGCTTCTTTATCTTATCAGAAACAACATTTGATTCTTCATACTTGGGGTTCCTTGCTTTCTCTGAAGAGTTGGCCATTACCTGTCATTCCTCTGATCATTGAAGATGTCCCTAGAATGATTGTTATCATCATCAAGTGATGTGTCCTTGCCATTTAGACAGTCCTTCGCATAATGGCCGAACAAGTCATCCGCCTTTCCTTCCACCCTTAGATCCGAACTTCCCAATGAAGTGATCTTTAGGTAGGCCATCATAAGCTTCCGCTTTGCTTCGATTTCACCCTTGGTGAATTTGAAGAGGGATGAGGAATCCATTGATCCTTCTGTCCTTTCCCAATTGTCTTCGGTGATTGCTCTTTCACTCTTGCTTGGGCATTGTCTTCACCTCAACTTTGATACCATGTTAAGTTTAGGTATGTTCTACGCTTAGAGCAATTTAATTCAATTTTCATAGTTAGCTCAATATCTTTTCTAGATTAGCAATCACACCAGCGTTAAAGTAAACTACAGATAGAACATAACATAAATCACAAAAGACAAGCCAAGACAAGAGGACACAAGATGTGGCGCTAGCCAGGGACAGACACCAATGTGGGTAAGCACTTGATCAATTCTTCTTATATGTTCTTCAATAGTTCAGCAGAGAGATAAAGCGAGAGATAGTACTTTTACAACAAAAGTCAACACTTTGACTTGTCTAGATAAGAGCATAGATCATCTCTAAGAAGATGATACATGAGATCAGTTGAAGACAAGCTGCTTTAACTGATTCTCCAAGGTGACTCCTTCACCTATCATTGTGCTGCATCTCGTCATCATGCTACACCTCACCGTGCTGCACCATGCTGCACTACTGTCCCAGTGTTTGGCACTGTTGTACCTTGTGTCATTGTTGCACCATGCTGTGACCCATGTGCTTGCTGTACAATTGCCGCTTTGTGTACTTGCTACACCAAGTACTATATTGCTGTCCCAATGTACTTACAGCACTATGCTTGTTGCTGTCCATGCTTTACCATGCTTACAACTGTCCCATGTGTCATCATGCTTGCAACTGTCTTATTTGCTTGCTCCACCAAGCTTCATTGCTGTTTTGTGTACTTGCTGCACCAAGTACTATACTGCTGTCCCAATGTACTTGCAACACTACGCTGGATGCTGTCCATGCTTTACCATGTTGCTGCTGTCCATGCTTCACCATGCTTGCAGGTGTCCATGCTTCACCATGCTTACAACTGTCCCATGTGTCGTCATGCTTGCAATTGTCCTATTTGCTTGCTCCACCAAGCTTCATTGCTGTCCCATTGTCATCATGCTTGCAACTGCTCTATTTGATCATGTACAACTATACTGCTATTCCATTGTAACACCTACAACATATTTCCATGTTTTCACCTACAACACACTTAGATTTCTGATGCAGATCTTGGCTATGCTTGACGGTGGATTAGGACTTCCCTTTGATAACGTATAGGAGCTCCTCTTGACTTTAGCTTAGGCCTCCTCTCCTTGCTGCATATAGGTTTCCTCATTTGCTGTGGATCTGGCCTCCTTTAACTGCGGCCAAACCTCTCCCTTAATGGCTGCTAGAGCTCTCCTTCATTTGCGGCTAAGTCCCCATTTAGATCTGCAGCTAGGGCATACTTAAGGCCTCCTTATGACAACAGACTAGGGCAGTGTATAAGGGCTCCTTTGGACAGTGTATGAGGGCAGGTTAGGGCAGTGAATGGGAGCCTCCTTATTGCTGTTAGGGTATCCCTTTTGCTGCATCTAAGGGTTGTCTCAAACCCTTCTAGAACAATGTATAGATTAGGGCATGATAGGACCGCGTTAGGGTTTGTTGTTAGGCCTCCTTCACCATGCTAGATCTCCCTTTCCTCCTTCGTCTAGGTCTTCTTCATTAGGGCAGCGTAGAGCCTAGGGGACTCCCTCTAGATAGCGTAGAACCTTTCTCCATTAGGGCAACGTTATCCCTTAGGATCTCCCCTCTCACCAAAACCCAAAGACAAGTAGAGAGGAAGAGATCCCAAGTGAGTGTGTCCAAATGTCTTTTTAGGCACCTCTATTTATACTAAAACATTGAGCACATGTAGGGTTTATTTGGTTGCTCGCCGACCTTGACTAATTGTCCCATAACAAAAATAAATTCATATCTCCATGAATACTTATCGGAATCAGATGATCTTTATATCAATCCTACACCTCTCAATGAGAGGGATCCAAGAAAAATATCCGTTGCCATTAATAAGATGACCCACATGGAGTTTAGCCCTAGTTGCCAATTTTAACATCTCAAAACTAAACTACAACTCCAAACAAGGATTTAATGGTCTTGTTGCATTGCTTTCAAATACTTGACTGCCCAAACACAATGTTACAAGAAATTGCATTAAATCAGTGAGGTACAAAATCGCTGATATATCAATTTTAATTTAGATTTGAAAACAAAGTTATTGATCTCTGTTTATCCAATTGAAAGGCACATTTGAACTCCGAATCGCAAGCTTGTAACAAAAGGTTCATTCATGTGATAAAATTGTTGACCAAGACAATTCGTTTAGCTTGCAACGAGATGGAGCTGAAGTATCTATTTATCTTCAAAGAAGACAGAGTACAACTTAGGTACAAAATGGAAATTCTAAGATTTAATTAACAAACTCTTTCAAAACAAAATCCTTTACGCCTAGATCCTAATTAATCATGTTGCCTATAACCTATGAAATATACAGGACTTGCTTCTGGGTGGTGGTGGGCCCTTGCCATTCCCGGAGCAAGTCTAAGTTAATGTAATGCTTTTAAAAATCAAAGAAAGCCATAATACTCATAGGAAAATAAATGCTAAATCGAAATTATATATTAAGGATCAGCAAAAGATGAGTTCAGATATCACAACTCCCATATCTTCTGAGCGCAAAGCTTCTTTGCAACACAAGTTATTTAACAGTCTTTTCCAAGCTCCCCTGTACACAAAATCATCCCTATGCATATCCTCCATCGAGATTTTAAAGAGTTCAGCCGGTAACAAATTGGAGAGGACAGTTTCAACAAATCACTAAGTAAGGAATGGAATGGATCAAAGCTACGTAGAGTGGAAGAACATACCAAATTAGAGTCTTCTAGAATGTGCAACCAACTAGCCCAATCGTGGCTGACTCGAAACTGTGGTAGACCGAAATCGTTCAGTGATTCTGTACTTACGCAGAGAATTCCGGCACTGATTCTGTACTTAAGATTCCCCTAATCATAACTTCCTCATAATGCCAAATTTTTCCAAGCAGTTTTTGGGTTACCTGAATGAGGGTACTCTGAACAAAACCCGCGTGTCAGAATCTCAAGATTCTTCACCATTTGATCACAAATTTCATATTTTCAGCTACATGAATTTATTCCGTACTCAACCTGTAGCAACTAGTTTAATTGTCTTGTGAAGAATTTCAGCAATGGAATCCTGCGGCAAATGAACTTAGCAAAAACTGTCATTAGTAAATCATGACAAAATCATATCTAATCATAGAAAGGCTAAGAAAACTAATGATAATAATCAATCACAAGGTGTAAGATGTGATTTGGCGGCAAGTTGAGGAATTATGTTATGAAGTGAGTTAAAAATATAGAAATTTAGGTTATGAATAGTGATATTATATTGTGGAAAAATGGACATTTTTGAGGCTCAACATCCCCCCATGCCTGAGGATTTGCATGTCCTCATGCAAACAAATCCCTTGCTCATTGAAAATTTGCTTTTAGATGTTGGTTTTTGTGGAGCAACATTCCTTGAATATTTGGAGGTGCTGGTTCTTGTGGAGAAACACTCTTCACATTAACATATCATAATAGTTTACTGAGCAATACAAATTGATGACAAGAAAGGGATGGATGAGGAAGAGGTGATGGATGAAATGAGGTGGTGATGGAGATGATAAGTATGTGGATGGGTGCTTGCATACTCTGTCATCACAACGACGATGCTTATAGGTGGTTTCCTTTATCATTTTATCGCAATAATGATTTCATCCTCTGGATAGAATGCTTGTTATCATGGGAGGAGAAGAAACTTATAGAGACTGCTCTTATTAATACACCATAAGGATTTGCTTTTAACATGGTCTTGTAATCAGAGTATATGCGTAATGAATGGAAGGAAAACAAAAGGATAATGGTTTATGAAAGATAAAATGCATGGAATAAGAAGTGGTCAATCATTAAGTTTCTTAAACCTTCTATTGAATTCGAGAATCTTAAGCCAAATTTACCTCAAGTTTTACCTTTATTGTTGATGTGCTTGGTGCTACAAGATGAAGTGGAAGATGGACTCACGGGAGCTGACGTGACTGCTATTTGATCTACTGAAGAAGGGTTGAAGGATTAACTGAAGGGCTGAAGGATGAACTGAAGGTCTCCTTCTCCCCCATGCCTGAGGAGTTGTATGCCCCTAAACAACTTAGGAAAGGTGATTGCTGCTGCAAATGAATGGCCAGGCTGCTATATGGAATCCTTTACTAAAATGAATATACTGCTGCAAATGAAAATGGAAATGCTGATACAAAAATCCAAACTATTGTAAATCTATGTTGAGATCACAAAACCATATATTCGTCAACCGCTACACACCCATGTGCAATCTTGCATATATTGGTGTCGATGTCGAACATAAGCAAGATCATTGGATTACTGACCACTGAGGATGTCATTAACCAATGCGAGATATTTCACCTTTGATGTCAATGGGAATCAAGGCACTAGGTACATTCTACTAGCCATGAATGGATTTGTTGAAGTCGAATGGACTGCAAAATTCATCCACCAAGAAACATTCATGTATTTCCTTAGTAGATGACAAGGATACTTGCCATTAAGGCATGCAGGCTCCCATGTACCTTATCTAACCCTATCCTTTGTCCCATATAATTTGCTGCTGTCAATGGGACAAGGCTTGTTGGCAGGCGGGCCTCAAGGGATCCCACATCAACCGACACGAGTACAAGACATAATGACTTGAAAGATACATGATTTGAAGAAATCATACAAATTTACAAACTTTATTGGGAACCTTGCCTGCCAATTACCTGGTTTTCAAGCAAAGTCTCCGTCCAGTTGCGCCAGACAAGTTGGTTTTCACAAAAGAACTTATTTTTCTCTTTACTATTTTCATTTATTTATTTATTACAATACTAAATTTCCTACTATACTTGAGAAAAGATGTCCTCCTTCAACTGAAAGAGAACTTCCAATGAAGCCATGTGCGGATCAGGTACAAGGATATATTCATGCTCAGATTTAACATATACAATTTAGGATGTACATGAGCATGAAAAATCAACAGCTTTGAACGATGTGATACAAAGAGTATTTGAAGATGAGAGTGGTACTTTCAATGGATTATGATTTGGAACCAATGCTCGATGTAATCCTGGTGGTATTGGCCCATTTCTTCATTTGAACCACTCTGAAAGCCCTCTTTGGTCATGCCTGGCAAACTTGGATAATTGGTCTCCAGAATGCATACAAGGCTCACTGATGGGCATGGTGAAAGTTCTTCGATCTTAGGTTCCGCTGGATGCTCCCCATCATATTTGGTACATGATTTCTCGATCTCCTTGGTACATAGGCAAGAGGACTCAAGGAAGACTTCCAAATCCTTTTCTGGCTATGGAGAGATAGATAATTTTCTGAATGCGGTCAGGATGAACTCTTCCTGAGAAGCAGATACCCAAGCTACTTCTAGGATTTGAGAGAGTGCTTCGAGGGACATTCTTCAAGCTCTCAATCATTCTTGAATTTCTCCTGCTGGTTGATGAACCCTGTCTCGCAACATGGATTAGTCCAAAGGGGTTCTTACAACACCCCAAAAATGTTTTATCTCTAAAGAGCTTGAAAATTTAATCTAAATGAATTAAAACTAATTGCAATAAAACTCACCAAACTTGAAATCCTCGCTTACTTGGACAACCAAACTTTGGAGCAACCCCACCATAGTGGATGCGTGGCTCTTCACTCACGTTTTACTATACACTCTTCGCCCTTTGATTTCCCTGCAACTAAGATCACACAAAAAAAACTTGTGAAAGAAACTATGCTCTAATCCCTTTAGCACCTCCTCAACAATGGTGCCAAAATTGTTGGGGAAATTATGTGTTATAATTCCAACATTAAATCATCAATCCGGGGCTCGTAATCTTCGAGGCACATACGCAGGTTATGCAGGATCAAAGCGTCTAATCTAAACTAACTTCATGAAATCTGAAATCTATTCCTAAATTAAGTACATAATTCCTATTCCTAATTTGAAACTAATCCATTGATAAAAACATTCTCAAGCAATACCAATCACTTTTCAAGCAATTTTAATCATTGTTCAAACGAAATTAACTCTAATTAACATTTAAGAAATATTAATCATAACCCAAGCGACACAAATTACCATTCAAACGATTTTAATCTAAATGGAAATCTCAATCTAAATAATAAGATCTATTTAATCTAAGAACATGAATCTTGAATCAATCGAGACTAACTCAAAATAACATCAAGCTTATGTTAAATCTCAATCCAACAGAATTCACTTTCACTCAAACAATGTTAAACTAAGGCAATAATTCAAATAAGATTGCAACTGATCTAATTCCCGGAATCACACAAATCAATAAGCATTCAAACTTTAATCTTTCAATCTTCCCAACATCACTATGCAATAAGAATTTAAATAATCAAGATTAAATTGACATGCTTCAGATCTAAGGGACTACAAAATAAGAAACTATCCTATCCTTAAACTTATTTAATCAAATTCAAGAAATACTCAAACATGAATGCATTAACCAACAATTCTATCAATAACTAATTACAATTATAATGCATCTCAAAACTAAACTACAACTCCAAACAATGATTTAATGGTCTCGTTGCATTGCTTTCAAATACTTGCCTACCTAGACACAATGTTACAGGTAATTGCATTAAATTAGTAAGGTACAAAATTGGTGATATATCAATTTTAATTTAGATTTGAAAACAAAGTTATTGATCTCTTTGTTTATCCAATTGAAAAGCACGTTTAAACTCAAACTATAAGCCTGTAACAAAAGGTTTATTCATGTGATAAAATTGTTGATCAAGACAATTCGTTTAGCTTGCAACGAGTTGGAAGTGAAGTATCTATTTATCTTCAGAGAAAACAGAGTACAAATTAGGTACAAAATGAAAATTCTAAGATTTAATTAACAAACACTTTCAAAACAAAATCCTTTACGCCTAGATCCTAATTAATCATGTTGCCTATAACCTATGAAATTTATAGGACTTGCTTCCAGGCGGTGGTGGGTCCTTGCCGTTCCCGGAGCAAGTCTAAGTTAACACAATGCTTTTAAAAATCAAAGAAAGCCATAATGTTCACAGGAAAATAAATGCTAAATCGAAATTATATATTAAGGATCAACAAAAAATGAGTTCAGATATCACAACTCCCATATCTTCTGAGCGCAAAGCTTCTTTGCAACTCAAGTTATCTAACAGTCTATTCCAAGCTCCCCTGTACAAAAAATCATCCCTATGCGTAGCCTCCATTGACATTTTAAAGAATTCAGTCGGTAACAAATTGGAGAGGAGAGTTTCAACAAATCACTAAGTAACGAATGGAATGGATCAAAGCTACATAGAGTGGAAGAACATGCCAAATTAGAGTCTTCTAGAATGTGCAACCAACTAGCCCAATCGTTGCTGACCCGAAACATGGCAGATCGAAACCGTTCAGTGATTCTGTACTTACACAGATAATTCCGGCACTGATTCTGTACTTAAGATTTACTTGATCATAACTTCCTCATAATGCCGAATTTTGCCAAACGATTTATGGGTTATCTAAATGAGGGTACTCTGAACAAAACCTGTGTGTCGGAATCTCAAGATTCTTCCCCGTTTGATCACAAATTTCATATTTTCAGCTACAGGAATTTATTCCGTACTCAACCTGTAGCAACTAGTTTAATTGTCTTGTGAAGACTTTCAGCGATGGAATCCCGCAACAAATGAACTTAGCAAAAACAATCATTAGTAAATCATGACAAAATCATATCTAATCATAGAAAGGCTAAAAAAACTAATGATAATCAACCACAAGGTGTAAGATGTGATTTGGCGGCAAGTTGAGGAATTCTGGTATGAAATGAGTTAAAAATATAGGAATTTAGGTTATGAATAGTGATATTATATGGTGGAAAAATGGGCATATTTGAGGCTGAACAGGGCTCTTGTACAACTAGCATTATACTTACAATCTGGCTCATGACGGACCTTCCTGCTATTTTTATGTATTATGGTCAATCCAAAGTTGTTTTTTATTGTTAGCAACAAGTTTTTGTATCGGTTATGAAAGATGCAATGTAAAGATTACTCCTATGCGGATGTGAATTGAGGTTTGAGAGGACTATGTGGAAGTTTTGGTCCCCCATTGTTGAAATCAAGCATTTTTGGTTTTGACTAAATGACATCATGATGTTAGTTTAGTAGCAGAAGCAGAGGTTCATTGTGCAGTCAGGGGCTGCTGTTAAGTATGAATCACAAATTTGACACTAAAAGCTTATCTGAGATCTCTGCACAACACAAAAAACTGAAAAGACAGTTGCCAAAATTGAAGTATAAAGAGAAATAAGATCGACATCACAAGACTACAATGGAAGATATGTTTGAGATTCAAATAAGTTTTCTAGAGTTTCTCTTTTCAAGATGGGCCTTGTCGAAGTCTTTTGTTTTCTCTTGTTTGAGAATATTGAGGAATGTTGAAGATCATGCCCTCTTTTCTCCAATTTTAAACCCTTTGTAACATAAATGGGCCCATTAGACCATGAGGAAACAATGCATGATGTATGGTCGTTTGGTCAAAATTATGTCAATTGGAGATTAGCTGTTACCTACTGTCGACTTAAATATATCAGATAAGGAGAGATTTTGCCTTGTCGATATTGAAACCTCGATGATGAAATGGAGTGCAGATTCTTATTTCAGCATATTGAATGTGGTCTTTTTGTTTCAAGCCAAGAATGGGAGTCAATTTAACGTTAGAAAAGAAAAAAAATGAAAATGCTACCTAAGAAATCTTGGTAACCACTAGTCTCCCACTCGTCTTTCTTTTCTATGACGCTTTTTCTCTTTTCATGATGGGAAGGTGTGCCCTTCCCCATCATGGGAATATAACAATGAATTTTAGCTGACATACTATATGAGTATCCAACATTCTCCATGGCTGAAAGCACTTTAGCTGAGATGTTGAGATTAGGGGGTATCTATTTCACTAAATTCACCTAGAAGTTGCACCTCGACTCATTTCCAAGGAATGACATACTTACATAGGTGAGATGGCCTGCTTGCATGGGTAAGACAACCCACAAGGGGCTTAAATGTTTCTAGGGGATTTGAACCTTGGTTGGGGGTTTCAAACACCCACACAATGCCATCGAACCAAGACCCTGTTGACAACACCCAGGTCATCGATCTTATGCAGGAAGTCATCTTGGCCAAGTTGCTCACAAAGACGGATTTTGGTGAATTGGCTTGTAGAGCATCCCAACATAGTTAACTTGTGTTTTTAAAATTTTTTGGAACCTTGAAGTGTGGTTGTATAAACAACACTAGCCTCTTAATAGATGTAACAAATATAACACAATACTATATGGAACCAAAAAGAGAAAGAATTGTAAAGTGAAGCCCACGTGCATTTGGTGGCCTAATATGGATCAATTAACATCATGATGACAACTTGCTCTTGCTCCTCTTTATTTGTTGCTTCTTGATGGGTGCTATCTTGTTATGTGATCAAAATCTCTTCTTGGTGGGTGGTGGAAGTAAGGAAATTGTGGGTGGAATGATTGACCCCTTTAATGTGGATTCAACTTTTGTTGTCTTCCCTGTCCCCTAAGTGTGGAGATGTGGAAAAGAAGTGGAGTGAGTGATAAGCCTCACAATGATTTGTGTATATTTGATAATGAATGATTCAAACAAGTAAATATGACCACCATTTATATGATTCCATATGAAAATTGCTCTTCGTAAAGCAACGTACATTTTAGCTTCTAAGTTTGTGGCACACTTGGGATTGTTGTTGGCTTCATTTAGGCTCCTAAGGGGGAGTACTCAATGGTTAGCATGCAATTGTAGTTGTCTACAAAGGTCAAGCCTATTGTTTTGGCTTGTGGAGTAGCTCTTAGTATTGTTACCTGTGAGGCTCCAATTTTAGTGGTAACACTTGGGACACATGGTATGTGGATTATTTTGATTGACGTCATCAGTTGGGGGAGTCTCATTTCTCCTTGGTTGGATGATTATGCTTGTTGGTGGTGGTCTTCTCACATATACTTGCCTTGTTGACCACCCCTTGGTTGAACATTTGATGGTTATGAAACATGCTATCTCACCATGGTGTGGCTTTTGGTATGCTTGTTTATCTTTTATGTGCTACATCTTGTTCATGGATGGTCTATTAGGTCCCTAAGGGAATAGATGATGGTGTTTGGAAGTAGATGTTTCATGATGTAGTAGGAGTTTCCTAGTGACTATATGTGATGATGTTGTATTATTTGTGTCACTAGCACCATTGCTTTAAAAATTGGTCCAACTCTACTCGGAATTGGTCAAACTGACCGAGTTGTTAGGTGATCATGTTGACTTGGCTTTCAACTCAGCTCAAGGGGTTGGTTTACGTTGGTTTGGTACCTGTTGATGCCTCGAAAATCGCTGCAACAACATTGGGGAAAACCACCCGGTCGGGGACTTGAATACCTTTCCTTTTCCATTTGGAATAGTGGCTTCCATTGGATATAATGGGACCAGTTTCCCAATAAAATGTGTCAGAATGGATAGTGTTTATAACCAAAACTAAGTGATAGATGGGAGTGATTTATAAACTGAAATACATGTATATTAATCTATCTATTACCTGGGGTTACTTATGTTTATGCGATAATTGTCCTTAGTGCATGATAATAAAGATTAATCAAACACTTACAGAAATGAAAAGCATTTAAGATATTAGTTAATCAAAATAATTGATGAAACTCGTATCGCAATCAAATAATGTTAACAATCGCTTATATATGTATTAAATATGGCAATTCTAGCATGTTGAAAATGAATTGATGCAAAATTGCGTTAGAAAAGATAGATATAATAAACAATATAAAGAGGAATGACTATCAATTCATAAACAAAACAGAAATACAATGATAAAAGTGTTGAAAAATCTAGGGCATTCATAAATTAAGTTGACTCTTCGATGCATGATAACAATTTGTGAAGTATTTATACAATTTATCTTAGCTTAATGTTTCTTTCATTATTAGTGTGTATATGTTGGCTTCATCAAACTGCTATCAAAAACCAAAAGAGACAAGAACACAAACATTTGGCTTTCTGCCAGGGCCCAGACCTCTCCCTCTTGGAGAGGAAAAGCCAAGCAAAATTCTTCTTATAGAGATTCCAACTGACGAATACCAAGACCATGACCCTTGACACAGTTTGCCTCTCTAAGACCAAGACATCAATCCTTTACTCTGCCATTGCTGAGATCATCATCTTCATTGCGCTACTGAAGCCATTATTGCTGCATTATTAAGATCACTGCTGCATCATTGAGATCTTCATTATTGCTTTTTGAGATCTCTTGTCCTCACTGAGATCATCCTCTTTTCTGCTACCATGCCATTGTTATCACACAACTGCTGCATCTTCAATTGTTGTTCTTCTTGTATAGTATCATTATTGATATACATTCTCGAAATAATGAAATCATTGAGATATATGAGATCATGATCCCATATTCTATCCATGCTAGGGATAATGTTTCTTTATACATCACAAAGATCCTACTTGATTATTCATATGTTAATACTGTGATTATATTCCATTACACAGTAATCATCATGTGCTGCGCCTACAATGTCATTACTAAAAGAATGCCGAGAAGGTAGATCCTTGTGATCTTTTTCTCTTAAGAATGAACAATCATAGTTATGCCGAGATCGAAGACTTGCTCTTTGAAACCTTTATCACTGTTGTTCATTGCAGCGTAAATCAATCGAGGTGATAGATCTGAGTCTTCCGTTTGTCACAATCATGCTGAGGTCGATATGTTTGATCCTTCTCATTATGCTGAGACTGTTGCTCTCCTTCACTGTCATGATTCTGAAATGTCACTGTTGTGACTGCGGTTCTTCAATATGCCAAGACCGTACCTTCAAAAGAGCAGAGACATCTATGCCGACACTATCTATCCATTCGGATATCCTTCTACTCCATTTATTCAAGATCTAGCTTGACTGTACCCTTCGTTCATAGGTATGCTGAAGTCCTGTCTGCTCTTCTATTCATCCAAAGTGTAGCTTGCCTACACCTTAAACCCATTCGAGGTGCAGTCAAGTCCTTCTCCGTATGCCTTCCCATAGTGTGGATTTGTTTTTCTATTCAAATGTGAAATTTCAGAGAGAAGAACCAGAGATTTGTCACTTGCATTTGCGGATACCCAAGGGGGGTATTTACTATTTATAGTAGTGAGTGCTCCTATTTTGAGCTGACGTGAGCATATGGATAGTTGTGACTTTACCCAAGTTGACATGACTTCCATTTATTCAATAATTTCTTTTCAATTCATTTTTGGAGCTGACATTAAGATCTCTTCATTGTTTTGCTCGCAGATTTCGGTGTGCTTGCTCTTGGAGAATTTTTCTTGGCCTTGGAGGGCTGATACACAACTTTGAGGACTTGTCTACATTTACATAGGCTCAAGAAGAGCTTTCATTACATGACATGACTCTTTGACAAATAAATAGAATCCTAAAGACATCAAGAATAAGTCTTTGACCAAATGACACTATTTGCTCATGAAACCCATGTAGCAAGATATACAAAAATAATTTATTACATCATTTACAAAGATCATGTCATTATGAAGACCGAACCTAGTTACACTTTCTTCAACACTCCCTCTTAACTAGGGAGGTATTCATAACAGTACTTGGTCATTCTCAATTTGAAGTATTTCTCATAGGAAGAATCAGATTTGCAATCCATCTGTTATAGCATCCTTTCAACCAACATTGTTTCCATTTAGCAAGGCCTTGACTAACAACTCCATCTCTCACTTAGATCAGAGCACAATGTTGGTGAGACCAATGACTGATAGACACGCATCATCATTGTCTCTCTTAGGGTCATACCCACCTGGGTGTTCTCCGAGTATGCCCTACTAGGACTATTCTCATCTTGGGTTCCCAGCTCTCAAGAATATCGGTCCTCTTGCCCTACCACATCCTCAAAGAGCGTCGGATGCCAGGTGATTACACAATCCTCCATTCTTTCTTCCAAACTGAAGACAAGAATGTTGTGTCTAACTCTTCCTCTTAACCAGGGACGAGTTCCAAGTTTCTCTTCACTCAGAAACTTGCTCGAGTTCCTTTACTCATGGGAACCTCCCAGAGCTCCCCCTTATCCAGGGACTCTATCATCAGTGCTTTATAGGGTCTTCTAGTTGATTGATGATCCAAGGCTTCGATGTTATCAATTTTCTCCACACGTAGGGTTCAACCATCCATTACTTTCCTCTGCCATGTCATCCAGAAAGTATCCTCCTTGGCTTTACATCTAGGACTTCCCTCGTAGGGCCATCTATTTTCACCTTTTTCTTCAATGGTGATTCACAAGGTACATAGTTGTGACATCCTTCACAACTCTCCTTACCTTGGCCCAGCACACATACCCAAAATTTTCCAAGAGGCTAGACACCAAAAAACAAATCACATGTTACCTTTTGGTGATGGCCTTTTTCTAGTGACATCACCTTATTGGTATCAACATCCTGTATACATGTTGACACATCTCCCAACGATATCTGTTGTCAAGGGTCTTCATCTTTTTAGACTTCCATCAGAGTCTTCACATCATTCCGAGAGATTTCTTGGTCAAGTCTTCCTAATCCTCTAGATGTTGATTGTCTTCATCATGGTTGCATAATTCACGATCTTTTCCATCCTCACATCTTTCATTCCTAGGAGCTTTCAATCAGAGTTCTTAAATTGTGATCAACTACCTCATACTTTATATGAGGACATATTATGTTGATTTCATCTAGTGCGACTCAAGTCTTTCAACATCCTTTCAAAGGAGGAAATTTTTCCCCTTTTGATCATGCTCGATCCATGTTACCTGCAACCATATGACATGACATTACAATATTAATCAAATACAAGCATACATACCTCATTATTCTTTTAGGATTCTTTCAACAACTTTCTTGATTGAATGGATCTTCAATCCCTTGATCTGCTTCATCATGCCATCTGTCCTTCATCTCATGATTTCCATAAGTTGGAATTCTTGATGAAGCTTTTGCTGCCTTCCCAGACTAAGGGATCCTCCGTTGAGGTTTCTATCAGAGACTCTTCAGGATCTAGTATATCCCTATCTGGCAAATGTTCCATTTGTCTTGGATGACTTCTTCCTTTCCTTTGATATTCAATGAGATTCCCAAGAGCTATGTTCTTCATGATTCATACGAGCTCTTGTTTCCATGATGCCACAATGCATCTTCTTACCATTATCATATATGCAGGGAATTCTAATAGGATCCTTTTGAGAGGGACACCATCTCATTCATAATGGAGATCTATTACTCCCTCTTTCCCTGATCCTTTCTTCAGCTTCCTCCATCCTTCAGGTAATCTTTCCATAGTACTATCTTGTCAACCTTTCCTTTGCACATATTTGAGTCTTTTGTCTCTCTATTCAACATAGAGACCACAAACTGTTGATCGAGGTAACCTTCTTATTCATGGACATTTGTTACCTTGCTTATCAATATCAATACCAATGATGATTATATTCTCATCATTTTTCCCAGATCTCATAATTGAGATCTCATGAAGATATGTCTTCATTCTTCTTTACCGCATTTCAGATAGTATACCCTCCAGAATTTCATGTATCCTTCTTATGTCTCCTTTCTTACTTTTATAGAACTTTAAGAGTTCTCATGACATTAAAGGAGACCTTGATTGACTGACTTCTCTAAGGATAATGACAATCCTTCTCATTCCATGCAAGACCCTTGATGGCCCATCCAATATAGGTTTTCTTGCAATCATGAAGTCATAAAACCAAACTTGATAATTAAATGAAAAGGTACTTCATTGTGAAGATGAAGTCTTCACCCTGATCATGATGACTGTTGATGAGGCAGATGTATTGATGCTTCCACCAGATGAGATCCTTGATAGGAAGATTGCCTTCCTTGCCTTCAAGCTATCTTGATATACAAACTGTTGATATGTATCCGGAGATCTGAAGGTTTCATCTTTTGATTGTAGATCTCCTTGTTGTAGGCTATCTCCTTGATCAGACAGACAACAACCCTTGTTACTATATACTGCTGTTGTAGGCCGATCCTTTGATCTAGGGTTTGATCAAGATGTAGTTCTTGATATATATTCTTCAACTTGCTGAGATGTTTTTCTTTGATCTTTGCATGTCTCTTTGATGCCGTCTCTTTGATTTCTGAAACCATCCCTCTGATACCATGATGAAAAATCTAGGGCATTAAGAAATTAATTTGATTCTTCGATACATGATAACAATTTGTGAAGTATTTATACAATTTATCTTAGCTTAATGTTTCCTTCATTATTAGTGTGTATATGTTAGCTTCATCAAACTGATATCAAAAACCAAAAGAGACAAGAACTCAAATATTTGGCTTTCTGCCAGGGCCAAAACCTCTCCCTCTTGGAGAGGAAAAGCAACGCAAAATTCTTCTTATAGAGATTCCAACTAACGAATACCAAGACCGTGACCTTGACATAGTTTGCCTCTCCAAGACCAAGGCATCAGTCCTTTACTCTGCCACCGCTGAGATCATCATCTTCGCTACACTACTGAAGCTATTACTGCTGCATTATTAAGATCACTGCTGCATCATTGAGATCTTCATTATTGCTTTTTGAGATCTCTTGTCCTCACTGAGATCATCCTCTTTTCTACTACCATGCCATTTTTATCACACAACTACTGCATCTTCACTTCTTGTTCTTCTTGTATAGTATCATTATTGATATACATTCTCGGAATAATGAAATCACTGAGATATCCAAGATCATGATCCCATATTCTGTCCATGCTAGGGATAATGTTTCTTTATACATCACAAAGATCCTACTTGATTATTCATATGTTAAGACTGATTATATTCCATTATACAGTGATCATCATGCGCTGTGTCTACAATGTCATTACTAAGAGAATGCCAAGAAGGTAGATCCTTGTGATCTTTTTATCTTAAGAATCAAACAATCATAGTTATGTCAAGATCGAAGACTTACTCTTTGAAACCTTTATCAGTGCTGTTCATTGCAACATAAATCAATCAAGGTGATAGATCTGAGTCTTCCATTTGTCACAATCATGCCGAGATCGATATGTTTGATCCTTCTCATTATGCCGAGACTGTTGCTCTCCTTCACCATCATGATTCTGATCTTCTATGTCACTGTTGTGACTGCGGTTCTTCAATATGCCAAGACTATACCTTCGAAAGAGCAGAGACATCTCTATGCTGAGACTGTCTATCCATTCGGATATCCTTCTGCTCCATCTATTTGGGATCTAGCTTGATTGTGCCCTTCGTTCATAGGTATGCCGAAGCCCTGTCTGCTCTTCTATTCATCCGAAGTGTAGCTTGCCTGCACCTTAAACCCATCTGAGGTGCAGTCAAGCCCTTCTCCGTATACCTGCCCGTAGTGCGGATCTGTTCCTTTATTCAAATGCGACATTTCAGAGAGAAGAACCCAAGATCTGTCACTTGCATTTGCAGATACCCTAGATGGGTATTTATAGTAGTGAGTGCTCCTATTTTGAGCCAACGTGAGCGTATGGACAGTTGTGACTATTACCCAAGGCGACATGACTTCCATTTATTCAATAATTCCTTTTTAATTCATTTTTGGAGCCGACATTAAGATCTCTTCATTGTTTTGCTTGCATATTTTGGTGTGCTTGCTCTTGTAGGATTTTTCTTGGTCTTGGAGGGCTGATACACAACTTTGAGGACTTGTCTACATTTACATATGCTCAAGAAGAGCTTTCATTACATGACATGACCCTTTGACAAATAAATAGAATCCTAAAGACATGAAGAATAAGTTTTTGACCTAATGACACTACTTGCTCATGAAACCCATGTAGCAAGATATACAAAAATAATTTATTACATCATTTACAAAGATCATGTCATTATGAAGACCGAACCTAGTTACACTTTCTTCAACAAAAAGTACCCGATGTATGTTACTTTGCTCATGAAAGAAATAGTTCTGGTCCAGTCTTTCTCATTAAGATGGTTTCAAGAATACAAAAGTGCAAGCTCTCAAAGCCTTCTTTATAGAACTTTAGGACCCTGATCCGGTCATTCTACTAAGATAAACTTGAAAGTACAGAAGTGCAAGCTTCCAAAGTCTTTTCTTTATAAAATTCGGGACCCTTTCTTTGTAGACATGAAAGGGTTTATATAACAAAAATAAATATAAAAATAAACAATACATAAAAAGTGTTGAGGAGGTTGAAATAACTCTCCTTAAACTAAGAGACAATAAGATAGAAATAGAAGTTGTTGAAATGACGAGCTCATGAATGTAAATGTGTCTATTCTTCCATTTGTTGCCTGAGCTCGTAAATATCAAACATTGGCTTAATTTCAGGGGGCTGACCTGTCCTCATGTGTAGCTGTCCAGTGTACACTACATTTGAAAGTGCAGGAAGCATATGAATGGATGAGTCAGCAAGGCAGCGGAGCATTAGCCACTGACTATGTGGCTTCGCAAGCATTGATGGTGCTGGACCCACCAACATGTCAGGGGATATCCTCGGTAAGAAGTCCCAACTAGACTTCAAACCGTTTGGTGTAGGAGTCGCAATTGTGGGTTGTACGGTATTGCCTTGACTGCGATTGCGTGCTGAGGCAAGTAAGATGTCCCTGTTGGTAGCAAGGGTGTGACATATGCGGCAAGTCAAGGAATGTGCACGAGTGGTTCTAACACACAGAGGGTGAGGTGAGTGCGCCCCTTGGAAACTTGTGAAATCACGGAGTTAAGAAGGGAACACACGAGCAAAGATGCATCACAACATGGAAGGCAAGTAAGCTGGCAATCCAAAGTGATGGTTAAACCAACAACACATTTCCGTAAGATTCATACATAGATATACAAAAAATAGCTACACATGCATGCGTAAGCAAACAGATACATATATCGTTTAGAGTAAACAAGATAGCTGAAATACAATACGACATGCATGAAACGTGCTAGCTCTGTTATATTAAGAAGTGAAAGTTTCAGTCATACAATACAGCCATTACCAACCACTAGTTCGGACAGCGGAACGTTACAATCACTGCCGCCTACTCCTCCAAAGAGATATACTAACTTTGCACAGTGGAGAAGCCAAGGCTCGTTACAATACTCTCCAAGCTTTCTCTAAGATACTCCTATCAAAAGTTTGGCTGACCAAAAGCCTCTACATTGAGTTATGAGGTACTATATATATCAAAGGGTGGGGTGACCCTTGACATTCCCCTTTGTGACTGTTCGCCTACCCTCATGACTCTTCAACTACTCTATGACTGTTACATTCAACTATCGACACATGGACGTCCACTTGACAAGATGTTACATACAATCTGCACATGTACGCATGTGAGACAAAATAGGCTTGAGCAAGCCATGCAAGACATCACTAACACTCAGACAGTTGTGGTAAGATCAACTCTTTGGCATCCTTGCGATGATCAACGGTGGCGAACTGATGCCAACCTTCGTTGTTCGTGATGGTGTCCGTGCGCTCAGTAGTGACATCGAATTCTTGCCTCCGTTGCATCTGGGTACACTGATATGGCTCCTCTGTCCAACTCGTCTGATAACATGCACATCATCGTCTTGGGTGTAGCTGGACCAACAACACACTGATGCATAGTGTTTGTGCTGATCTCCAAGTGTGTGTTGGTGACCATGCTCATCAACTTGTCAAAATACATGTTCAGCTCCAGTCGGGCTTGCTTCTTGTATTCGCCTCGGTGAGTGTGCCAAATGGGTGGGATCGCGTGCGTGCGCACAATGACATCCATGCTCCTGAATACCCTTGCATGCGATCGACAACACTACTCACCTTGTCTGCTCCATGCCGGCTACTGAATGGATCTATAACTTGTACGACTGCAGTTTCATTAGTCTGTGCATGTTGCGCCCCCTGCTGTACCTGTTCATGCTGCAACTCCTTCTCTCGTCTATGCAGCTCCTGTTCTTCCTTCGCACGATCCTCTTGTCGCGCCATTGTCTCATAGCCTCATTCTCCGAAGCTGCTTTCATCACAAGTGGATTTGCTTGAACTTGCAACTTTGCTCCGCCTCTACACTGTCAACAACCTTCCTCTTGCATCTGTCGCATGCAGGTGTGCTACCTTTTGTTGCTGTTGATGGTGCTGCTCGCTGTGATGCCGCTGCCATTTCATCTTGATATCCTTGTCCATGAACAACTTGATGTCTTCATAGATAAGCATGTTCATAGACACTTGATCGATTGCATCCCCAGTTGTGCTCTGAACGATGTCATCGACTCTGCTCTCTTGGAAGCCATTGTACCTGTGCTGCTGAGAGGCAGTCGAACACCTATGATACCTGGAGACATAGCAACACTCATGACAAGCAATGTGTTAGTTGAAAACCAAAACAAATTGGAGGACTGACATGCAACATACTTTTGTGGTTCTCTGTGAAGATTGCGCCATTTTTATCGGGAGGTTGGGAGATTGACTGCCAAAATTGGGCAAGGCACAGTTTGGGCTGTCGGGAGGCTGACTAACTGTTGGAACTGCGCAATGCACAGTCTAGCCTGGTCTGTTGAGGACTGAAACTGCGCAATGCGCAATTTCAGTCAGTAGTGACATGCAAACCAGCAAATTGCATTGCGCAGTTTCTGGGGCCAGCAAGGCATTGCCTCCCATAATTTCACAATGCAAGCCTGGAGGTCAGTGTTGGGCTAGATTTGTGCAATTTCTGGAGGGAAGGTAAAGTCTTCACTTCCAGAAATGCGCAATGCTAGCGGGGCAAGGCAAGGTTCGGGCTAAGGCAGCCTAGACCCACTGACGGGCAACTGAAAACATGAGAAGTCTGAATGCATGGTGA
Source organism: Pinus taeda (assembly GCA_000404065.3). NCBI lineage: Eukaryota > Viridiplantae > Streptophyta > Pinopsida > Pinales > Pinaceae > Pinus > Pinus taeda. The sequence goes on along the minus strand of APFE030853670.1, from coordinate 126,058 downwards.
TATTGAGTGTAAACATTAGTGAACGATCATGCATGCAAACAGTAAGTGCAGGATTCAGAAAATGGGAAAACATGCATACGTGTGAAGTGAGTCGCCGCAACGACGATCGTCGGTGCAAAAACAGTGTCATGCATGCAACAACAGTGAGATGCGAATGAAAACTGAAATGATGCTTCTACAAGTTAACATACATCAAAACGACAACAAGCGCTCACTGAAATCAGGTAGACAACATTCACACAAGCCGAAACACAAAAAGCGACAGAAATGCAACGCAAGACATGCAAAGCAGGCTTACCCGGAAACAACTGAGCTGAATGTGCCGACGACTCCTAGATGCGATGTGGGATGTTAGAGCTGCAAGATCGATGTGAGGGATGAGCTCTGTAACGTCAGGTTCATAAGTTTTGATAAAATCGAGATTATGACGTGCATGCCACAAATCTAGGAAAAGTGACACTTGGCGGGAGGTTTCTAAAATGAGCATTGCATGTAATCTCCAGTTGCTAAACATAGATCCCTAAATCAAGGGATGCCTTTGCATGCTGCCTTGGGAAAAGTAGTCCATGGATGCAAATCATTTTTGCTGGGTCCTGGAGGGAATTGGTCAACCTGAAGGCACATGCATTGGTCTGCAAGCCTGGGATGAAAATTTGCGCAGTTCCTGATCTGAGCTGGGCTAGTTGTCCCAAAGGGATTGCACAATTTCTGGGGTCAGTAGGTGATTGCGTCCCATAATTGCGCAATTTCTGGGCTGAGTAGCAGTGCTAGGTCAGATTGTGCAGTTTTTTGGAGGAAGATAGGCTGACTGTTTTATGCAATTTTGGAGCCTAACAAGCTGCTAGGCTGATTTGCGCAATTTCTGGAGGGAAGGTTAGTTCCCCTCCAGAATTGTGCAATTTTCTGAGGGGAGCCTGACAGACTGATTTGCGCAATTCTTGAGCTCAATAGGCTAGCCAACTGATTTGTGCAATTTTTGTAGGGAAGGTTGGTTCCCCTCCAGAATTGCGCAATTTTCCGGGGGAGCTACTTGGCCAACACATGGTCTAAGTCCGGAAAGACAGCCTGTGAGGGGGGTGAAGCAAATTGATATGCACAGGCTGACAAGACACTGAGAAACATCTGAAGCCTATATGCTTGACAGTGCAAGACATGCTGCTGAGGATGGTTGGTAGGGAGGCTCCAAAACGAAGCTAAGGCAAAATTTTGGAGGGTGTTTGTAGCCGCTACAACAACAAGATATTTCCAGTATATCTCCTAGTCAAGTTTTTAATTGTTTCTTGCTTTGCTTTTGAAATTTCCTGCCATTGCCTTTTCAGAATTTTTATATCGGGAAGATTACTAGGTGTGCATTCTTGAATCAGGTTGGCATTATGTAGGTTGTCATTGATAGTTTCAATGATGTTATTGGCAACATGGTTTGCCCTGGAGACTGCTCTTTCTGCCTGTTTCAATTGAATGTCCCAATCAATAAAGAGGATTTCCTTGTGGGATTCATCTATTCTAGGAAGGTCTGCTGCTCTGCCTTCTGGTGTATTCTGCCATGTTATAAATCCTGAGATTTTATCATCAATGTCATTGAAAGTCACCCTCAGATAAGATGATTGATTCATTAGTGAATCACTTTTGACACATAGTGGATTGATGATTGATAACTTTTGATAGAATATCGCTTGTTGCTGTGATAACAAAGTGTTTAGTTCCAATGCTTCCTTTATAAAGTCTTCCACTTTAGGATTGTCCTTCAGCTGGTCAAGTGAAAACTGGCGCTATCGGATTCAAGTATCCTTAGTGCTGATCTCTGCCTGATGTTGGAGCTTTAATTGATCAAAGCTTTGTTGAAGTTGAGACAATTGTGTCTTCACTTGATCAATACTTTGTTTTTCCTCTACTAACTGCTGTTCCAACTATTGAATGAACAAATCTGACTACAAACACCCCTCCTAATATACCCTCACAGCCTAATATACACACTCCTCATAGATTGTGACAATGTTACCTCGTAGCAGCGAACTCATGACAGCGAACTCATGACAGCTAGCTCATTTCTGGGTTATTGGCCACTTCCCGTTGCCATACCCTGGATGGGAACCTCCCCACATAACTTCTTCCTCCCCATCCACCCCTCTCACAACAACCTGATCAAGCCTTTATGACCCATGAGGAAAGGTACAGGCTATAGGTTTGACCTAATAGGGGTTACTTTTCTTTTCCGCGGGAAGCTGGCATCATGCCTGGCCAAATGACGGTATCAACCCAATTTCCGTTGGCAGGAGTTGAACCTGCACAATAAGGCTCTTCCAGGAGCTATTCGCCTTGGAGATCTATTACCAAGGCATGTTGGACATAGCAGGACTCGAACCATGCGATGCTAAGTCTCTACCGCTGAGCTATATGCCCCTTTCCAGTTGATGATTTGATTGTTCTGTGTTTCTTGATTGGCTCTCTCTTGCTTGATGACTCCTTTCGTGTTCTCTTTCTTGATTGTTGGTTTCTGGTTTGCTTGATCGTTGGTCACGTTGGTGCTTTTCCAACCGTTGTTCCAACTGTTGAATTCTTTCTTCCTTCTCCCTGACCAATTGTCGAACTTCTGCTGTTTTATCAATCGTAGCAGATGCATAAGCACCTGCGAATTGTAACAACTTTGTTAAATTCTCTGAAGGATCAGTTTGTGTATCTTTCCACACTATGTCCATTGGTATATTATCGGGAATGACTGTTGATGATTGCTCTGTTCTTCTCCTTTTCCTTTGTCTTTTCACCACAACCCGATGTTTGAGACTGTAAAAGACATCAAGAGGAGGGATTTCTTCCACTTTAAAGACAATTTCGGATGAAGGGAATGTCGAGATGATTTCAATTTCATCTGTAGTGACAACTTTATCAGAAGCCCTATCAGGAAACAAGCTCTGTCGAGTGTTCCGGGGTGTGCTGAATATTTTCTCTAGCTCAATATTCTATGCCCCTTAATGTCCTTTTAATTGTTGATCAAACTGTTTCCAGGCTTCATCCAGTTCATTATTGAAGGGTGTTTTATCAGTATGGATTTCTGTTGATTTATCTTCCTCTTCAATATCTTTAGAAACCTGCTCTGAATTCTATCCCAAATTCTTCTCTGAATCTTGCTCTGAATTCTGCTCTTCTTGGGAAATAGGTTGAGAAATCCTCAACAGATCCAAAGGGATGTTCTACAGTTTTTTTTCTCTGTATTATTTGAATTGCGCTAGCTTTTCTAGATTAAGTTTCAACGTAGCTAGGTGCTGTACTTGTGAAAATATCTCGACAGACTCAAATAGGTCATCATAGTCATCATCTTCCTTACTGAATTCCTGATTTTTACTTGAGCAGTAACATTTTGTGCTACTTTGTTTGGATCAAACTGTCTACCAAGCATAGTAGCAAGATTTAAACATGTTATGTTATCAATTTCAAGTGAAGCATGCTTGAAATCATGTAGAGCATATACACCACATTGGATGGGGAATGAAATCCATAGAGATTTCTTTGCTTCCTTTAGGGTTTTTGTCAATCCATCCCCTATAGTTTGATAGGTAATCTCCTTGGACAATAGTTTATCAGGGACATATAATGGGAGAACATGAGGAGCTGCCAGACTTCCATAGACTCTAACATAGATAAATAGTTCTTCACCAAACCACCTGCCTATAGGTATGAAATCAATTTTGGCCTCTTCAGACAGTCTTGGGGCTCTTTTATAAGAAACGGCTTGGTGTATTGGCAGAATAACTCCTTGGCAAATTTTATAAAAATGGGCATGGAAATTAGATTCCCACAAGATTTTATGATATACATGGATAGGAGTGGGGTCTTGAATGGTCCATTTCCATCCCATTGTTGGGAAATCTGAAGTGAAATAGACCGCAACCATGATATATTTGCTCATAAAGAATGGTGGAACTACTCTGGTAGTAACATACCGATTTTGTCTTTATTCTCGTATTTGGGAGGCAATATTATTTGAAAGGATAGTGCCCCAATCCATTATATAAGAATATGATGCTGCCTCCATAAGAGGAACCCATTCGACTGAGAATTTTGCTGTATTAGGGTACTCGAATAGCTTACACATCATAGTTGCGATATAAGAATAGGGAGCGGCAAGAGAAGATAAAGAGTACATACCCAAATTTTCATGTTTGTGTTTGTTTAGGTAGGATCTCCATCGTTTAGTTAGATCTGATTCCACCTCATTCTCGCTTGCAAACTGTTCGAGGAAAGCTTTACCATATACCTTCTGTGGGTCAGGTATATGGTACATTTTCTTCAAATCTTGAGCTGTAAAAGACCCGATGACTGTTTTTCTTGAAGTCAAGTGTTGGAATTTCTAAGTCTAACCGTTAGAAATTCTTCCTGTACTATCTGGTTTATTTCTTCTTTCTTGTTCATTTACTTAAGAAGTTATTTACCATGTAAATACTGAAAATAAATACAAGTACAATATCAACACATGCAGATCATCAACTGAAAGAAATAAGCACACAAGTGACAATGTTGCTTTTGGACTAATGTCCCCGGAAAAACATAATGTGGGAAAACCGGTGCAGCGATTCAAAGGGTTTTATTATTATGCAGTTTCAGAATACAACCAGGGTGCCAGAAATGGCTCACCCAATAGAGAATCCCCTCTTAGTCGAAGACTATTAAAACTGGCAACTAGGGCCAAACTCCACGTGGGTCATCTTATCAATGGCAATTGATATTTTTCTTGGATACCTCTCATCGAGAGGTGTAGGATTGATCTAAAGATCATCCGATTCCGATAAGTATTCATGGAGATATAAATTTATTTGTGTTATGGGCAATTTGTCAAGGGCGGCCAACAACCAAATATACCCCACTTGTGCTCAACCAAATATACCCCATTTGTGCTTAACGTTTTAGTATAAATAAAGGACTTCAAGTCATTTGATATCATCTCTTGTGATCTCACTCTCCACTTGTTTGGGTTTTTAGTGGAAGAGGAGATCTAGAGGAAATGCCTTCTACGCAACCCTAAAGAAGGGTCATCTAGGAGAGCCCTAGCTGCAGATCTAAGAGACCCTAATCCGCAGCTAGAAGAGCCCTAATCCGCAACCAAAGAGAGCCCTAATCCGCAGCTAAAGGGAGCCCTAATCCGCAGCAAAGGGAAGGCCCTAACCAACAACTAGAGGAGGCCCTACGCTGCCCTACCTAAGGGTGATATGGATATACCCTAGCTGCAACAACCTAGAGTCTGGACAACGTGGGAAAACAGGTATCTGAAGTCTGCTACAAGAGGCTGAGTGGCTGAGGTAAGCGCGGATAGTCTTAGGGTTGGAACAATGATATAATCAGGATCCGAGTTTTCTGTGAAGACGGCCGAGAAGGCTGACTGTTAGGCCGAGTTCCTAAGGGTCAAACACATTGCTGTTTGGAAGTTATTTTGGCACATTTTTGGAGGTTTGTTGCTACAACAATCTGTTGTGCTAGGCCGTAGGCCATAGCACACAACTAGAGGCTGTGTGAGGGCTGTCAAGGGTGGACAACACCCTAAGCAAGCAACGTGGGTGAGGAGGAGACCTATGAGGGTATGCCGCAACCCTTAAAGGGTTAGTTTTTTGACTGTGGGATGAAACTAGGGCTACTGCAAGTGCCCTAACCAGGTGTGCAACAAATAGTTGTGCAAACAAATGACAACATGGCCTAATTGGACTATTTGGGCATGTTGGTGTAGCTTGACATATTATGGGACGTCAGCTAGTACAACATAGTGCTATCAACATACAATGATGGGTAGCAATGCAGCATAATGTAAAAAGGGTGCAGAATGACGTGATGCATAGCACAACACTATGTATGATGCAGCTACATGATTGGATGCAGTGATGATGAGTGCAACATAGAGTGCAGATCCGTGATGAGAGCAGCCCAGTGATTGGAGAAGCACAATGTGAGCAGTAACATGAAGTGCATAGCATGGTCATTAGGTCCAACACTGTGATGATGAGTGTAGCATGGTGCAGCACGGTGAAGTGCAGCACGGTGAAGTGCAGCACATGGACAAGATGCAGCACAATGATAGGTGAAGGAGTCACCTTGGAGAATTAGTTGAAGCAACATGTCTTTAACTGATCTCATGTAGAGAAGATCTATTCTTTTATCTAGAAAGCCAAAGTGTTGACTTCTGTTGTAAATGTATTATCTCTCTCTCTTTCTCTATTGAAGAACATAAAAGAAGAATTGATCAAGGGTTTCCCCACATTGGGGATTGTTCCTGGCTAGCACCACATCTTGTGTCCTCTTGTCTTGGCTTGTCTTCTGCGATTTATGTTTATGTTCTATTTGTAGTTTACTTTAATGTTGATGTGATTGCTAATCTGGAAAAGATATTGAGCTAACTGTGAAAATTGAAATAAA